>JASANE010022324.1:0-35347 GCA_030248225.1 Trileptium ribeirensis | reverse complement strand
GTATCGCTTGAAATTATCCAGGCCCGACTTTTCAACCCCCGAGTGGAGCCATCATGTTCTCAAGCTACGATCTTGGAGCCAGTTCAGCTAGACGCAAGCGCGGCCTAGTGTACAAAAAGTGGCCCAAAGTAACCCGAAGGGGGCGGTGCGTTATAACGTTAAAAAAGAAACGGCTTAGAGCTGGGTTCGGCAGCACAGCAGAGCGTTTGACTTAGGCTTAGTGTGTGTGTTCTCATATAAAGACCTCAGCTTAGGCTAAGACTAAGGTTTAGGCTTAGTATATCGAGAACGGGCATGCCTAGAGTGGCATTTTATTCCTGTTTTGGTCCATCAGGGTTTGTATTGGCATGCAACTCCAGCATGGCACGACGGATCCAGAACGTGGGCAGCGCAACTCAGGCCGCCCCTCTCGCCCTTCCTCGTCACACATATTGTTGGAGCCTGATTCGATCGTTCACCAGCTGCGCTGAAAAACGTTGCATGCCGCGAGAAACCCTATGGCAAGGCAGTGCTCGTTCACCGACCCCCTCCATATGAAATTAATTGGGACCCCGCCCGTCCCATCATAAGTTCCTGGCTCTGCCGCTGCAACCTCAATGCTAAGAACAGTGTCACTTACGGAATAAAACTAGTCCATCTATTCACAAAAGATATCGATGACGAGAGTAAACTATACTTCTGCCATTAATTGCCTGGGCATTTTGCCACAGTAGAGTAATAATATTTGCTGAGAGATATAGTGTATCAGAGAGTAAAATATGAATATATGGACTACTATGATATGCACTTACTATATAATATAGTGGACGACACGACTACTATTCGACTATAATTTATAGTCGTACGCCGTATAAATGAAAGAGTACCACGAAAGTACCCAAGGGTAGTATATTGTTGAATACCCAGAAAAGAGTAATTTTTAATATATGGCATGATACTGGTTTTCGGAGAGAGTAAAAAGATCAACTAGAGAGTGAGGTATATATTTGATACATCCTGGAGAGAAATATGGCAGAACACGAGACGTGAAATATTTTACGAATTTATGAATATTTGGCAGATTTACAATAGATACCTTAGGTCAGAGAGTGACTTATTCGAAAACTTTATTCCTATGCGTTTTATATTTGAATCTGAACAAACTAATTCTGAAATTTTTACAATATCATAATAATTTATATTGATAGATGCAAATTAGCTGAACTCGACAATATACTGTTTGATAGCGTACCCGAATTTGTAACCGCAAACGTCATACAAATATCACACAGTTTGTTTGGAAACTTACATTTTGTCTACAACTATCACGATAAGTTCTGATAGAGGAATGTGCCGTGGGACTGTTTTACTTTCAATATATCTTTCTTTCAGTACTAATTTGTGGTAAGTATTATAGAATATTTCTATTATAATAGAAGATTGTCGTTGTGGCCTTGAGAGAATCGTCTTCTCCGATCGCTCAAATACGAGCAGAACTTTTAAGTATAAAGTGAATTATTTATAGAGCTTATTCATCGACCTCGTGGCAGTTTGAGCTTCGGACATTTACGACAAACTAGAGCATTTTCTAGATATGTGTTCTAACGTTACCATAAGTTCAATGATTTTGTCGAGGTAATATAGAAGTAATAAAAGATCGCTGGTGTTTTAGGCTAGATACCATTTTTTCATTACTGCAATGCTAGTAGTTGTATGTTAGAGTTTGGAGCTGGATTGAGTTACTGACAGCGATTAAGTGATTTTAGGTCTGCGAGTATATTGACACCGCCATAATATGAATAGCCAATTCACCGTGACACAATTTGTGTGATCTACAGCTAACATTCCTTACATATGATGTACATTAAAGATGGAAGTATAATCGGACGTAGTGCGGTCTAGTCGGGCGCAGCGTGGGTCGGGTCGGTTTATAGGTTGTCGGATCGGGTTGACAGGGTTGTCGGGTCGGTTGACAGGGTTGTCGAGTCGGTTGACACGGTTATCTGGTCGAGTTGACACGGTTATCTGGTCGAGTTGACACGGTTGTCGGGTCGGGTCACACGGTTGTCGGGTCGGGTTGACACGGTTGTCGGTCAGGTCGACACGGTTGTCGGGTTGGGATGACACGGTTGTTGGGTCGGGTTGACACGGTTGTCGGGTCGGGTTGGGTTGACAGGGTTGTCGGGTCGGGTCGACAGGGTTGTCGGGTCGGGTTGACAGGGTTGTCGGGTTGGGTCACACGGTTGTCGGGTCGGTTGAGCACGGTTGTCGGGTCGGGTTGACACGGTTGTCGGGTCGGGTTGACACGGTTGTCGGATCGCATAGGGTCGGGCTGGAAAACTCAACCCGAATCCCATCTTTCATGTACATCTAAGCTGAGATATGTTGAAAAAATGCAATATGTAATGGTCTTATAGTAATATATTCATACGCTTCATTTTAGCTTATTTCTTCTCTTAATCAAAACTGACTTATAAAATACTAAAAATAAACAATTTTACTATGGTGCAACATGCTATTCTGGGGAATCAAAGCGGGGTAGCGGGTCGTAAGGGGAATTGCGTGCGCCATAATGGAAAAGATCCCTATTTTGCTGATTTTTGTCTGACTTTTTATCCTAAAACTAAAAAGGTTTCATATAATATTTTTATCCACGTATCGTACGTAAAATTATTATATCTTTATTTCTATAGGCCAGGATGGTGAAAAATGCATGGACAGTCTGCCGGAACCCACATGCGCCAGACTCGGCTGTAACGTTAGACTCGCCAAGCGGCGATGCAGAGATTATTGCGGATTATGTAAAACAGGTCAGTCTTGCATCATACCTATAATAGTTAGCATCAGGTTTAACTTAAAACATTGCTTAGTGTGTATGGTAAAACTTAAAAATTTAGTTTTACAATATTGGTGTTCACCTGGTTGGTAGTAAATTATTGAACGACTATGCTTGTTAGACGTGTAAGAAGTGTGCTAGATCTGAAGACGTTTCTTTATGAAATTTTATATTTGTAGACAGCGAGATAGTGTTTGCTCTTAATAGCTCAAATCCAACAGTTTCAGAGCGAAATAAACAGTGTAATTAGTCATAAATTATCTACCACATTTTACCCGTTATTTTTCAGTGCTATAAGGATTACCACTAAAGTCAAAGCATTGTGGTGGACAATTTGGTGGTGGACACTAGCAATAAAATGGTGGACAATTTAATTTTTAGGACGGAAGTGAAACGCGTGATATACAACTTATCTACATGATAAGGCTATTAGCCTCAGCTAAGGCTCCTATATGAACCATATGCTAAGCTTAATTCTGCGTCAGGATGGCTGCCGTCCGTGAATCTCCTGCGCTTGCAATATTCACGTTAACAAAGTCCATGTCGTTTAGAACATTTATCTCGTGTAGACAAGGCCACACAGTATGAATGATGTCAAAAACACCAGCACTATTTGACCGAAACTGAGGGTATCAACTGACACCATATATCGAATCCGCTTATTCTTAAGGTTTGTTTGTTACCATAGTTTGCTTTAGTAAATGGGTGTAACGGGCACCGTCGCAACTGCTTTATCGACTATATACATGGCAACCATAATAAAAGTACTGGATCTGAGAATGTAAACAGTTTACATGTAAAAACTATATTCGAAAGTCTAAGTGGTGAGATTTGCTTGTCATGGTGTTTCTAGTTGCAGACCTATATTCATCTATCGACATGGTCATTTTAACACCCGCAAGAAGTCATGTTATGTAATGTCAGCCATACTGTGACGCAGTGTCAGGCATATTGTCAGTTCAACTTATTTAAATTAAGCTAATTATGTATCGAGCGTTGGTGACATCGTGTCTGGTAGTGTGTGTGGGACACTATGTATGGTATATAACTACTGACGTTATAACATGAATCCAGCATAAGCTGTTGTTCCTTCTAACGATATAACGACAGGCTCCCAAAGGTGCCATGGTCCAAAAAATTTATCTTCCCGATACGAATTGCAGATATGTATAGCATATATATATATATCTTCATTTTATTCCAAAATAACTTTATTTTTTGACACAATGAAACAAAAACACAACGTATTTGCAATTGATATGCACGCATTTCAGCAACTATCCAAATCTGCTGTAAATATAAAAGCGATCTTTCAGTGACGCCTGAAATGCAAGCGTTCTTGACGGCCGCCGAAGCCACCTCCCATGCGCCTACAACAATCTATCTTTGACACCGGAATTGGCCGCTGCTGTAGTTCTTGCCTGCTTCGAGTGAATGCAACGAAAGATTCTCTGAAATATTAGCATCATTACATAATCCAATAATTGATTTCCGGATGCAACCGTACGTGATAGGTTTCTTCAAGGCAAACTAAACCACGGAACGCTGGAAAAATGGAAAATTTGGCGATATTATTGTAAATGAAAACAATCAGCCGATGTACATTGTGAGCACAGAACGAGGGCTAAGGTGACATTGCGCGTTGGCAATAACAATTTTGGCGCCTTTTCTTGACGGGTCGCATTTGGACGCTGGCACAAAATTACAGCTATATGATTTTTCTCGAGCGCGGCATTACCGAATATGAGACGAACCGCCTCAGAAGCACGTAGAGAAGCAGAACAGGAAATCTGCCAATCGCAAATCGAGAAAAGAACAATTGCGCACGCACCGGGATTCAAGACGTTTTGGACATATGCCTAGCACAGATTCGGGTTGCTGATTGCAAGACTAACTTGGATATATTTATAATATATATGGTAATTTTTTCGGCGACCCTGTTGTTTTCAACCTAACGGTACCAGTGTAGCATCTAGCACGCCAAAACAAGAAAAATTAAGCGTTCATGCGGCTACTACACAGTTGAAAATAACATAGTAAAACGCAGAACGATGCGACCTGTGTAACGATATAAATTTGGACTAGCTGTGGGGCTGGGGCAGGATGTACTATCAGGGAGGTAGACCAGAAATACGCAGAATGATGCGACCTATGTAACGATATAAATTTAGACTACCTGTGGGTCTGGGTAGGATATACCATCTGGAAGGTAGACTAGTAATATGCAGAATGATGCGACCTATGTAACGATATAAATTTGGACTACCTGTGGGGCTGGGGTAGGATGTACCATCAGGGTGGTAGACCAGTAGATCCGCATAATGATGCGACCTATGTAACGATATAAATATGGACTACCTATGGGTCTGGGGTAGGATATACCATCTGGGAGGTAGACCAGTAATATGCAGAATGATGCGACCTATGTAACGATATAAATTTGGACTACCTGTGGGGGTGGGGTAGGATATACCATCTGGGAGGTAGACCAGTAATATGTATAATGATGCGACCTATGTAACTATATAAATTTGGACTACCTGTGGGGCTGGGGGTAGGATTTACCATCAGGGAGGTAGACCAGTCATGCGCAGAATGATGCGACCTATGTAACGATATAAATTTGGACTACCTGTGGGGCTGGGGGTAGGATGTATCAGGGAGGTAGACCAGTCATGGCAGAATGATGCGACCTATGTAACGATATAAATTTGGACTACCTGTGGGGCTGGGGTAGCATGTACCATCAATGAGGTATACCAGTAAACTGAGGCATTGGGGGTCCCCACCTGCTTCGGCATGTATGATATATACAAATTAGCACTTGAGGTAAAATATGCAGTGGTGTGTATACAAACCTAATGTATAATATCGTAATAATACACATCAATATTAACACTGTTAAGCAAAATTTGTAATATTTTATAGAAAATAGTGACAAAGTAACTAATTCTATATACTTAAAAAATTCAATGTATAAATGTAGAAGTGTTTATAGCTTCTTTTTAAATACATTTTCTAAATTGTGTGAATCTATTAGATTCTTTTTAGATACCTTTCTAGCTTATGAAAATGTCCTGCGATTCTTCTTAGATACCTTTTCTAGCTTATGAAGTGTCCTAGATTCTTTTTAAATACAATTTCTAAATTATTGGAGTGTCCTAGACTCTTTTTAAATACCTTTTCTAAATTATGAAGTGTCCTAGATTCTTTTTAGATACCTTTTATAGCTTATGAAGTGTCCTAGATTCTTTTTAAATACCTTTTCTAAGTTATGAAGTATCCTAGATTCTTTTTAAATACATTTTCTAAATTAGTGGAGTGTCCTAGATTCTTTTTAAATACCTTTTCTAAATTATGAAGTGTCCTAGATTCTTTTTAGATACTCTTTTTCTAGCTTATGAAGTGTCCTAGATTCTTTTTAAATACCTTTTCTAAGTTATGAAGTATCCTAGCTTCTTTTTAAATACATTTTCTAAATTATTGGAGTGTCCTAGATTCTTTTTAAATACCTTTTCTAAATTATGAAGTGTCCTAGATTCTTTTTAAATATATTTTGTAAATTATAAAGTGTCCTAGATTCATTTTAAAAACCTTTTCTAAATTATTGAAGTACCCTATATTATTTTTAAATTCTTTTCTAAATTATGAAATGTCCCTATTCCGTGTTTGTATATTTAATCCAGTCATGTATCGTCTGCTTTAAAGTGCAAACCAGATGTAGTGGAAAGAATTGTTTTTAAATAAGGATTAAATATTTCCTAACTTATTAAGATTAAGACATGTCGTAAAACATTGTTCGTCGCGTATTTTTTAAAGTTGAAATATAATTTTTTTAACATTCAGTCCATGAGTAAGAATGCCAAAATTCATCTGCCAACGTTTAGGCTGCAATACACTGACCTCGGGACGTTAAAAAACATTGTGAACTGTGTGACAAAAGTAAGGGCTTTAAAGTATTTATTCCGCTGGGCCAAATGTAGACAAAGCACAATGTGTCGTTCTTGTGTTTTAACTGAATTTTGTTGTGTTGTGTAATAATATTTAAACGTGGTCTGGATATTGATACGCATTGTGAAGCTTCTTGAGAAGCTCTCAGATAGCTCAGTTCTTTGTACACACCGTTTTCACTCGTACGGCTTCATCTGGCAACGTTTAGTCTGCAATACGTTGACCTCGGGATTACGTTGTAAAAAACATTGTGAACTGTGTGACAAAAGTAAGTGCTTTAAATATTTTATTCCCGCTGGGCCAAATGTAGACAAAGCACAATGTGTCGTTCTTGTGTTTTAACTGAGTTTTGTTGTGTTGTGTAATAATATTTAAACGTGGTCTGGATATTGATACGCATTGCGAAGCTTCTTGAGAAGCTCTCAGATAGCTCAGTTGTTTGTACACACCGTTTTCACTCGTACGGCTTCATCTGGCAACGTTTAGTCTGCAATACGTTGACCTCGGGATTACGTTGTAAAAAACATTGTGAATCTGTGTGACAAAAGTAGAGTGCTTTAAATATTTTATTCCCGCTGGGCCAAATGTAGACAAAGCACGATGTGTATTAGTTTTTGTGTTTTTACTGAGTTTTGTTGTTTTGTTTAATAATATTTAAACGTGGTCTGGATATTGATACGCATTGCGAAGCTTCTTGAGAAGCTCTCAGATAGCTCAGTTCTTTGTACACACCGTTTTCACTCGTACGGCTTCATCTGGCAACGTTTAGTCTGCAATACTTAGACCTAGGGAATACGATGTAAAAAACATTGAGAACTGTGTTAAAAAAGTAAGTGCTTTAAATATTTTATTCCCGCTGGGCCAAATGTAGACAGACCAATGTGTAGACCTGTGTTTTAACTGAGTTTTGTGTTGTGTAATAATATTTAAACGTGGTCGGGATATTGATACGCATTGCGAAGCTTCTTGAGAAGCTCTCAGATAGCTCAGTTGTTTGTACACACCGTTTTCACTCGTACGGCTTCATCTGGCAACGTTTAGTCTGCAATACGTAGACCACGGGATTACGCTGTAAAAAACATAGAGAACTGAGTGACAAAAGTAAGTGCTTTAAATATTTTATTCCCGCTGGGCCAAATGTTGACGAAGCACAATGTGTCGTTCTTGTGTTTTAACTGAGTTTTGTTGTGTTGTGTAATAATATTTAAACGTGGTCTGGATATTGATACGCATTGCGAAGCTTCTTGAGAAGCTCTCAGATAGCTCAGTTGTTTGTACACACCGTTTTCACTCGTACGGCTTCATCTGGCAACATTTCGTCTGCAATACGTTGACCTGGGATTACGTTGTAAAAAACATTGTGAACTGTGTGACAAAAGTAAGTGCTTTAAATATTTTATTCCCGCTGGGCCAAATGTAGACAAAGCACAATGTGTCGTTCTTGTGTTTTAACTGAGTTTTGTTGTGTTGTGTAATAATATTTTTAAACGTGGTCTGGATATTGCTACGAGTGAAAACGGTGTGTACAAAGAACTGAGCTATCTGAGAGCTTCTCAAGAAGCTTCGCAATGCGTATCGATATTTCCGACCACGTTTAAATATCTTACACAACACAACAAAACTCAGTTAAAACACAAGAACGACACATTGTGCTTTGTCTACATTTGGCCCAGCGGGAATAAAATATTTAAAGCACTTACTTTTGTCACACAGTCACAAATGTTTACAGCGTAATCCCCAAGAGTCAACATCTACAACTAAACGTTGCCAGATGAACCGTAATGAAAACGGTGTACAAACAACTGAGCTATCTGAGAGCTTCTCAAGAACTCGCAAATATCAACCACGTTTGTTATTACACAACACAACAAAACTCAGTTAAAAGTTAAGAAAACGACACGTGCATTTGGCCCACGGGAATAAATATTTAAAGCGCTACTTTTTGTCACACAGTCACAATGTTTACAACGAGTTAATCCGAGGTCAACATTATTGGGCTCAACGTTTCCAGATGAACCCCTACGAGTGAAAAGCGGTGTGTACAGACTCAAGCTCTGTGAGAGCTTCTGAGAAGCTCACAAATCATATCAATATTGCAACCACGTTTAAATATTATTACACAACACAACAAAAATTAGGTTTGAACACAGAGAAAACGACACATTGTGCTTTGTCTACATTTGGCCCAGCGGGAATAAAATATTTAAAGCCCTTACTTTTGTCACACAGTTCACAATGTTTTTTACAACGTAATCCCGAGGTCAGTGTATTGCAGCCTAAACGTTGGCAGATGAATTTTGGCATTGTATTATGGCACCCTAAATGTTAAAAATCATATTTTAGTCTTAAAATACGCGACGAACAATGTTTTACGACATGTCTTAATCTTAATAAGTTAGGAAATATTTAATCCTTATTTAAAAACAATTCTTTCAATTACACGCGGTTTGCACTTTAAAGCAGACGATACATGACTGGATTAAATATACAAACACGGAATAGGGACATTTCATAATTTAGAAAAGAATTTAAAAATAATATAGGGTACTTCAATAATTTAGAAAAGGTTTTTAAAATGAATCTAGGACACTTTATAATTTACAAAATATATTTAAAAAGAATCTAGGACACTTCATAATTTAGAAAAGGTATTTAAAAAGAATCTAGGACACTCCAATAATTTAGAAAATGTATTTAAAAAGAAGCTAGGATACTTCATAACTTAGAAAAGGTATTTAAAAAGAATCTAGGACACTTCATAAGCTAGAAAAAGAGTATCTAAAAAGAATCTAGGACACTTCATAATTTAGAAAAGGTATTTAAAAAGAATCTAGGACACTCCACTAATTTAGAAAATGTATTTAAAAAGAATCTAGGATACTTCATAACTTAGAAAAGGTATTTAAAAAGAATCTAGGACACTTCATAAGCTAGAAAAGGTATCTAAAAAGAATCTAGGACACTTCATAATTTAGAAAAGGTATTTAAAAAGAGTCTAGGACACTCCAATAATTTAGAAAATGTATTTAAAAAGAATCTAGGACACTTCATAAGCTAGAAAAGGTATCTAAGAAGAATCTAGGACACTTCATAAGCTAGAAAAGGTATCTAAAAAGAATCTAGGACACTCCAATAATTTAGAAAATGTATTTAAAAAGAAGCTAGGACACTCTCACATTTATACATTGAATTTTTTAAGTATATAGAATTAGTTACTTTGTCACTATTTTCTATAAAATATTACAAATTTTGCTTAACAGTGTTAATATTGATGTGTATTACGATATTATACATTAGGTTTGTATACACACCACTGCATATTTTACCTCAAGTGCTAATTTGTATATATCATACATGCCGAAGCAGGTGGGGACCCCCAATGCCTCAGTTTACTGGTATACCTCATTGATGGTACATGCTACCCCAGCCCCACAGGTAGTCCAAATTTATATCGTTACATAGGTCGCATCATTCTGCGCATGACTGGTCTACCTCCCTGATGGTACATCCTACCCCAGCCCCACAGGTAGTCCAAATTTATATCGTTACATAGGTCGCATCATTCTGCGTATTACTGGTCTACCTCCCTGATGGTACATCCTACCCCAGCCCCACAGGTAGTCCAAATTTATATCGTTACATAGGTCGCATCATTCTGCGTATTACTGGTCTACCTCCCAGATGGTATATCCTACCCCACCCCCACAGGTAGTCCAAATTTATATCGTTACATAGGTCGCATCATTCTGCATATTACTGGTCTACCTCCCAGATGGTATATCCTACCCCAGACCCATAGGTAGTCCATATTTATATCGTTACATAGGTCGCATCATTCTGCGTATTACTGGTCTACCACCCTGATGGTACATCCTACCCCAGCCCCACAGGTAGTCCAAATTTATATCGTTACATAGGTCGCATCATTCTGCATATTACTAGTCTACCTTCCAGATGGTATATCCTACCCCAGACCCACAGGTAGTCTAAATTTATATCGTTACATAGGTCGCATCATTCTGCGTATTACTGGTCTACCTCCCTGATAGTACATCCTGCCCCAGCCCCACAGCTAGTCCAAATTTATATCGTTACACAGGTCGCATCGTTCTGCGTTTTACTATGTTATTTTCAACTGTGTAGTAGCCGCATGAACGCTTAATTTTCTTGTTTTGGCGTGCTAGATGCTACACTGGTACCGTTAGGTTGAAAACAACAGGGTCGCCGAAAAAATTACCATATATATTATAAATATATCCAAGTTAGTCTTGCAATCAGCAACCCGAATCTGTGCTAGGCATATGTCCAAAACGTCTTGAATCCCGGTGCGTGCGCAATTGTTCTACTTTCGATTTGCGATTGGCAGATTTCCTGTTATGCCTATTTACGTGCTTCTGAGGCGGTTAGTCTCATATTCGGTAATGTCACGCTCGAGAAAAATCATATAGCTGTAATTTTGTGCCAGCGTCCAAATGAGACCAGTCAAGAAAAGGCGCCAAAATTGTTATTGCCAACGCGCAATGTCACCTTAGCCCTCGTTCTGTGCTCACAATGTACATCAGCTAATTGTTTTCATTTACAAATATATCGCCAAATTTTCCATTTTTCCAGCGTTCCGTGGTTTAGTTTGCTTGAAGAAACCTATCACGTACGGTTGCATCCGGAAATCGATTATTGGATTATGTAATGATGCTAATATTTCAGAGAATCTTTCGTTGCATTCACTCGAAGCAGGCGGAGCTACAGCAGCGGCCAATTCCGGTGTCAAAGATAGATTGTTGTAGGCGCATGGGAGGTGGCTTCGGCGGCCGTCAAGAACGCTTGCATTTCGGCGTCACTGAAAGATCGCCTTTCTGTTACAGAAGATTTGGATAGTTGCTGAAATGCGTGCATATCAATTGCAAATACGTTGTGTTTTTGTTTCATTGTGTCAAAAAATAAAGTTATTTTGGAATAAAATGAAGATATATATATATATGCTATACATATCTGCAATTCGTATCGGGAAGATAAATTTTTTGGACCATGGCACCTTTAGGAGCCTGTCGTTATATCGTTAGAAGGAACAACAGCTTATGCTGGATTCATGTTATAACGTCAGTAGTTATATACCATACATAGTGTCAGACACACACTACCAGACACGATGTCACCAACGCTCGATACATAATTAGCTTAAATTTGAATCGTGAACTGACAATATGCCTGACACTGCGTCACAGTATGGCTGACATTACATAACATGACTTCTTGCGGGTGTTAAAATGACCATGTCGATAGATGAATAGGTCTGCAACTGGAAAGACCATGACAAGCAAATCTCACCACTTCAAGTTTCGATATGAGTTTTACATGTAAACTGTTTACATTCTCAGATCCAGTACTTTTATTATGGTTGCCATGTATATAGTGGGTATGACAGTTTGACAGTGCCCGTTACACCCATTTACTAAAGCAAACTATGGTAACAAACAAACCTTAAGAATAAGCGGATTCGATATATGGTGTCAGTTGATACCCTCAGTTTCGGTCAAATAGTGCTGGTGTTACTGACATCATTCATACTGTGTGGCCTTGTCTACACGAGATAAATGTTCTAAACGACATGGACTTTGTTAACGTGAATATTGCAAGCGCAGGAGATTCACGGACGGCAGCCATCCTGACGCAGAATTAAGCTTAGCATATGGTTCATATAGGAGCCTTAGCTGAGGCTAATAGCCTTATCATGTCGATAAGTTGTATATCACGCGTTTCACTTCCGTCCTAAAAATTAAATTGTCCACCATTTTATTGCTAGTGTCCACCACCAAATTGTCCACCACAATGCTTTGACTTTAGTGGTAATCCTTCTAGCACTGAAAAATAACGGGTAAAATGTGGTAGATAATTTATGACTAATTACACTGTTTATTTCGCTCTGAAACTGTTGGATTTGAGCTATTAAGAGCAAACACTATCTCGCTGTCTACAAATATAAAATTTCATAAAGAAACGTCTTCAGATCTAGCACACTTCTTACCCGTCTAACAAGCATAGTCGTTCAATAATTTACTACCAACCAGGTGAACGCCAATTATTTAAAACTAAATTTTTAAGTTTTACCATACACACTAAGCAATGTTTCAAGTTAAACCTGATGCTAACTATTATAGGTATGATGCAAGACTGACCTGTTTTACATAATCCGCAATAATCTCTGCATCGCCGCTTGGCGAGTCTAACGTTACAGCCGAGTCTGGCGCATGTGGGTTCCGGCAGACTGTCCATGCATTTTTCACCATCCTGGCCTATAGAAATAAAGATATTCTAATTTTACGTACGATACGTGGATAAAAATATTATATGAAACCTTTTTAGTTTTAGGATAAAAAGTCAGACAAAAATCAGCAAAATAGGGATCTTTTCCATTATGGCGCACGCAATTTTCCCTTACGACCCGCTACCCCGCTTTGAGTCCCCCAGAATAGCATGTTGCACCATAGTAAAAAATTGTTTATTTTTAGTATTTTATAAGTCAGTTTTGATTAAGAGAAAGAAATAAGCTAAAATGAAGCGTATGAATATATTACTATAAGACCATTACATTCATTTTTTCAACATATCTTAGCTTAGATGTACATGAAAGATGGGATTCGGGTCGAGTTTTCCAGCCCGACCCTACGCGATCCGACAACCGTGTCAACCCGACCCGACAACCGTGTCAACCCGACCCGACAACCGTGTCAACCCGACCCGACAACCGTGTCAACCCAACCCGACAACCCTGTCAACCCGACCCGACAACCCTGTCAACCCGACCCGACAACCCTGTCAACCCAACCCGACCCTACAACCGTGTCAACCCGACCCGACAACCGTGTCATCCCAACCCGACAACCGTGTCAACCTGACCCGACAACCGTGTCAACCCGACCCGACAACCGTGTCAACCCGACCCGACAACCGTGTCAACTCGACCAGATAACCGTGTCAACTCGACCAGATAACCGTGTCAACCCGACTCGACAACCCTGTCAACCCGACCCGACAACCCTGTCAACCCGATCCGACAACCCTGTCAACCCGACCCGACCCACGCTGCGCCCGACTCGACCCGCACTACGTCCGATTATACTTCCATCTTTAATGTACATCATATGTAAGGAATGTTAGCTGTAGATCACACAAATTGTGTCACGGTGAATTGGCTATTCATATTATGGCGGTGTCAATATATACCAAGATACTAGACACTTAATCGCTGTCGGTAGTCAATGCAGCTCCAAACTCTAACATACAACTACTGGCATTGCAGGTAATGAAAAAATGGTATCTAGCCCTAAAACACCAGCGATCTTTTATTACTTCTTGTTACCTCGACAAAATCATTGAACTTATGGTAACGTTAAAACACATATCTAGAAAAAGGCTCGAAAAGTTTGTCGGTAAATGTCCGAAGCTCAAACTGCCACGAGGTCGATGAATAAGCTCTATAAATAATTCACTTTAGTATTAAAAGTTCTGCTCGTATTTGAGCGATCGGAGAAGACGATTCTTTCTCAAGGCCACAACGACAATCTTCTATTATAATAGAAATATTCTATAATACTTACCACAAATTAGTACTGAAAGAAAGAATATTGAAAGTAAAACAGTCAAACGGCACATTCCTTATCAGAAATTATGTGAAGTTGTAAAAAAATGTAAGTTTTCAAACAAACTGGTTATTTGTATGACATTTGCAGTTACAAATTCAGTACAACAAACAATTTGTCGAGTTCAGCTAATTTGCATACCTATCAATATAAATTATTATGATATTGTAAAAATTTCAGAATTAGTTTGTTCAATTCAAATATAAAACGCATAGGAATAAAGTTTTCGAAAAGACACCTTTAATTTAAGGTATTATTGTAAATCTGCAAATAACATAAATTCGTAAATATTTCAAGTTTCGGTTCTGCCTATTTCTCTCCAGGATGTATCAAATATATACCACAATATACATTGATCTTTTTACTTTCCGAAAACCAGTATCATACATATATTAAAACACGTCTTTTCTGGGTATTCAACAATATATTGCCTCGGGTACTTTCATGGTACTCTTTCATTTATACGGCGTATGAATATAAATTATGGTGGATCGAAGTATTCATATGGTCCATATTATTAGTAGTCCATATCATAGTATTCATATATACAAAAAACCAGTGATAGAGCTATTTTCACAAAAATAAAGATTTCTTACAGTGGCAAAATGCAAGGCAATTAATGGCAGAAGTAAAGTTTACTCTTGTCATCGATACTTTTGTGATAGATGGACTAGTTTTATTCCGTAGTGACACTGTTCTTGCATTGAGGTTGCAGCGGCAGAGCCAGGAACTTATGATGGGACGGGCGGGGTCCCAATTAATTTCATATGGGGGGGGGGGTCGGTGAACCGAGCACTGCCTACCATAGGGTTTCTTGTGGCGTGCAACGTTTTTCAGCGCAGCTAGTGAACGATCGAATCAGGCTCCAACAATATGTGACGAGGAGGGCGAGAGGGCGCCTAATTACACTGCCCACGTTCTGGATCCGCATCCATGCTGTAAAAATTATCCAAATACAACCCTGATGGACAGGAATAAAATGCGTTGTCAGGCATGCCGTTCTCGATATACTAAGCCTAAACCTTAGTCTTAGCCTAAGCTAAGGTCTTTATATGAGACACACACTAAGCCTAAGTCAAACGTCTGCTGTCTCCCGAACCCAGCTCTAAGTTGTTTCTTTTTTAACGTTATAACGCACCGCCCCTCGGGTTACTTGGGCCACTTTTTGTACACTAACCGCCTTGCGTCTAGCTGAACTGGCTCGAGATTTTTTGATGCAGGACGCCTTTAGCTTGAGACATGATCGGCTCCACTCGGGGGTTGAAAGATCAGGCCTGGATAATTTCAAACAAATTGATACCGGGTCCGCGCTGGTTCTAGCCGAGCCGAGCGCATATCAGTATTAGGTAACGTTATACCGTAACTTCATGGGTGTCATCTGCACTGCATAGTGAGTAATTGTTGATTTTGTCGAATCATTCCGACTTGAAATAAATGTGAACACATAGAACTTTTGATTCAGGCAATCCAAAGTTCCAAAAATAACGCTTTCCATGAAAATAATACCAAACTACTGCAAGTGCTAGGTATGTTGTCGTGTGTAGTTGCTACAGTTCCACAAATGACAATTAGTTACTTTGTTGTTTTTTATAGTCTTCATATTTATTTACATAAAATATAATGTTTAATGCGATGCATAAGATCAGGATACAAATGAAAGGCCGTATATGGATTGCGTCCGATCTCAATATGAGATTTTATACTAGTCAATCTGATCCGAATGATGTTGTATATATAGTGTTCACATTGCATCCAATTCGATCTGATTCGATCGCCGAATCATGCAAACACGATGTTGTTGCGTTGAAAAAAATACATACCTATAACAGAGGTATGTGGTTGTCACAGTTGATATATGATCAAATTGGATGCTATGCGACGACGGCCTGTGGTTATATCATCAGTATAATTTGTGACGTTACCTAAAGGTGTGATACGAAAACTGGTTGCAAGGAACGTAGAAATATCATATGCTGTTTAACATACTAAGCACACCTAGTGGCGAGATCCCAAAGACCGCCGAGGCTAGGCCTGAAAATATGGGTTGCTCGGTGCCAGTTCGCCAATAACAGATAGAGCAACAATGGCTTTTATTCCACTATATGTGAAACAACACGAGAATCTATAGAATTACAGACGTTACAATGAAAAACTTTATAACGTAAAGCCGTGAAAATATGATTTTCAGTGACAAAATGATTGGATCGGTATCTAAGTTTCAAAACCGAACCAGTTCACTTTAAGACAAAAATTGTGAACACTGACCGACATCAATCCGACCAGCCGTTATTGAGTTATGAGTGTCACCGGATTTATCGTAATGAAATATTATAAAGGTCCAGCTACCACTAGCTATGTGATCATATTTAAACGACACAACGCCCAACTAACGACGGTGGTTGCGAAAATGGCAGCTGTAAATAACAGCAAATATTCACAGTTTGATTTATTCAGTGTAAAAAAAAAACTAATACATATAACTCATTTTGAATTCTCCGAAATCGAGGAAAAAAATTTGTTTCATACATAAAGGCGTGTTCACACGCTCAAACTTTTTGCTCAAATTTTGATCAAAATTTGACCTCAAATTTTGATCAAAGTTTGAAAGCATTTCTTTGCATTTTTGGTGAGTTTGAATGTGTGAACACTGTTCAAAATTTTCAAGGATATTTCTGTAGCCAATCATCGACAAGATTCATTACTTGAAAAAGTTTGCGCTCAAATTTTGTTCTCAAATTTTGAAATATCGCAATTTTTCGTTAAAAATAACCGTCAAATTTTGATCAAAATTTGATCAAATTTTGGGCTCAAATTTTTAGCTCAAAATTTGAGCAAAAAGTTTGAGCGTGTGAACACGCCTTAAGAGTTGGAAATACGAATATTTGTTTTACAATTTTCCTTCACAATCCTTCCATAGTGTAATTAAGCAATTGATTAGTGTTTTTCTTAACGGAATAGCGGTCGAATTGATTTGTTTTTCGTGTAATGTTTTGACAAACACAAGCGGGAACTATTCTGCGATACAGATAGAGCCCATATTATAAGAGTTGGAGCGGCACATGCAAACAGTTACGCTATCTAAGTGTTGTTGCACTGTTCCTTAAGGACCTCGTAAAGCGAACGAATAACAACGCGCTTTCAAACGTACACCATATGACAAAACTCAATTAACAACACTGAACAACGTGCGTCGGCGCCAATCGACATTAATGGCATAATTTGTAATATCAAACTGCTTAAAACATAAACTAACTATTAAAATAAATTTTGGTAGAGCTTTCATGGTGAGGTTTAATTTTTAAGTCCGGTTTAGCTTGGATCCAAGGCAATCATTAATTTCTCTGTCCAGCAGTGTCAATACATAAAATTTTAAGCAAACAACCGTAGTACAAAGGTTTGAATAAAAGTGTTTAATTCAATGAATTATTACGCCATAGAGTAATTATTGAAGTATATACTTAAAACTAAAAGTTACACAGTCGTTATTGAAGTATACACATTAAATCACACCACATAAGGGAAATTATTAGATTTGACAAAGCTGGATACGATCAGTATGTGACCACTAAAATAAGATGGTTTGCTAACAGCAATCAAAGCATTTTTTCTATCGTTCTTGTTGAATTGTTAGCGGCCTGGGTTGTAATTTTGAAGAACGAGGCATTTGAGCCTATTACTCAGTGCTATCACAAACCGAACCAGTGCACATTATTAATTAAATGAATCTGAGTTTGTTGTTGTTAGTCGCTCGCTTCGTAATAATTTAATCACCAATCGCGGTATATCGCTAATTTTTTTTCCTGGGTGGGTTTAAATTTTAATCGTCTTTAACTACAATGGTATGCTTTATATATTCATAACTTCGAGAGCGGGTGTCAAACAATGCCATACTTATACTATATCAAGCCGTTCTTGCGATTATTGTTTGGAGCTGGGTTATAAGTAAACCGAGTCAACTCAAAGTTAAACAGGGAATCTGGCTTAAGATTACTGGCCTGTGGAAATAGTATGGTTGAATCGAACGCTCTTGACAGCAGGGCAAATTATAATTTTATTGCAAAATTTAAGTTAATTTTGTTGTGTCTTCGCAGCTATGGCCCCCAGCCCGATCGAATTTCGGCAGATATATGATTCAATATACCATTCAAACCATATTGACAAGCTTAGTCGAGAGCTTAGAGCGATATCCAAATCACAATTCGCTTGTATGTTTCTACAAACAACTACAACAATCTAAGTAAAATTAAATCCTTCTCTAGAATGTGAACTCAAGAATTCAGCTGATTTTGACACCAATCAACTCAGCTCATCAAGTGGTATATTGAAATTGAAAAAATTTCTTGTCATAAATATCGTTCGAGTGGTGATTTTTAACCGTCTTGACGAGCTGAATCCAGTGGTACTAAAATTAACTGTGTTTCTCAAAATTAACAATTTTCGGTCTGGAGGTGTGCAGCCTAAAAGCCCAATTTTATTATTATAGAATATTACATACCAACAACCAATCCGGTTATAGCTCATTATGTTCACAGCTCATAATCATTACGTTAGCTTCCTAGTGTAGTGAGACATCATTGACCTTGTCAGTGGTGCCCGACAGTCTCACCATAGTTCGCATAAAAGTATTAAACGTAATTTCTACAAAGTACAATTAGATTAAATCTACCGACCCAACAGACTCGGCGTAAGCATCTAGTTACCTGTAAAAATTAGCTAATCACTGAAATTTATTTATTGTTGCTTGTATTTCTTCTATCTTCACGTGTATTACAACTTAATAATACAATTTCACTCAAATATTGGTTAAAACTGCTGCGTAATATATAGTTGAATAAAAATTTGATATTAATTTTAGCCTTGAAAACAAAGAAAGCAGGCAAATTTAGAGCTGCGTTATATGCTCTTGAAAGCGTGTAATTGACCCAAATGGTTACTTTCTATGTTCAGCATAAAACACAAACTTAAGTTTTGTTGATGTCTGGCCATATCTAAGCAGTAAAGCTGAATCCTTAACCTTGGACCGTTGAGGTATATTAAACTGCAAAATGTCACACAGATACTTATCGTCGTGTTAAGTGGAATTATTCTGACTTCAGCCATGTCCTAGTCCGTGCTCTCTAGCCGGCACGTTATTGATGCTGCCTTGCCGGCACGTGATTGATGCTGCCTTGCCGGCACGTGATTGATGCTGCCTTGCCGGCACGTGATTGATGCTGCCTTGCCGGCACGTGATTGATGCTGCCTTGCCGGCACGTGATTGATGCTGCCTTGCCGGCACGTGATTGATGCTGCCTTGCCGGCACGTGATTGATGCTGCCTTGCCGGCACGTGATTGATGCTGCCTTGCCGGCACGTGATTGATGCTGCCTTGCCGGCACGTGATTGATGCTGCCTTGCCGGCACGTGATTGATGCTGCCTTGCCGGCACGTGATTGATGCTGTCTTGCCGGCACAAAGTGACCATTTGGCGGATTTTCTTGCAAATACTTTCAGTTTATTTGATTACAGTTGATAAAAGATATACCTACCCTTACTATTTTCGTTTTAGAAACTGCAGTCATAACATTTTTGGACACTGAAGCGGACCATGAGACAACGAGAACAACTTGTTCGCGTTAAATCTTTGTTGGATTTTTCAAAACCAAATTAATGTACGATTTTCCTGGTAGTTACAAACTCGCTTGTAAAAGCGCTTCTATATTTTATTACGCACAATAAAAAATTATGTAAATTTGTAAAAATGTGTCAGTAAAAAAGTAAATATATATAGCTAAGAGTTTGACACATATATATTTTCAACTGCCCTGTACTTCTAGTGATCGAAATCCCAGAAAATGTGCGATTTTGTTACTTGTAAATCGACCAGTTTATAGAAATAAATGATATCCAATTATACAATTTTGTATCAAAGGAATAGTCCTTTAGCTGTAGATTTTACTGCATTTGGCTATGTTCAAGCTGAAGGTGCGACACCAATAGTTCAAATGAAGATCTTACTCGTTTCCAAACTATACTATATATTTTTACAATTTTTTTGTTTCTTCAAATATCATTAAAGCCCAAATTTCACCTTAGTTGAGAATTCGCGTAGCTAGGCGGTTTTGTTACAGATCAAGTATCCTTCGGTTAATTGCCTATATATACGCATGTAACCATCGGTAGAATTGGGAATTATACTCTGCCGCAAAAACTAAACGTCTGGGTATTACCGTTGGGTTTACCTTAGGTAGTAGCAATCATTAATTGTTCTTCTGCTGTTGCGTAACCTATGAGTAAACTAAACAAGTGGTGCAGCACTCTTTATAATTATTGGGTAGTTTAACTAACTAGAAAGACGCATGGGCTAGTATATAATGGGTAATCCAAATCGTCTTTGCGAGTGAAAAGTATAGTGGTTTTATACGGTTTTGCTGGTAGCTAGTTTTCCGTGTTTTATATTTGCCGTGTTTGTCCGGTTTACTGCTGTTAATTACATTTCAACCGTTCTAAATTAATAAGGATACACTATCTGAAGCGTATTAAACTTCTTTGCAAAACTCACACAATATTTCAAATAACCCGCAATGTAATACAGAACCTGTTTTTAAAAAAAACGATGGCCGAATGGTTTAGCGCACTGGATAAATTTAGATGCTAAAGTCGAAACTATGTATGTAGTTTCACAAATACTAAAGACAGAACTATAGAAGCATAGATCACAATATAACAAGCTTCAGGTTGAACATGTAACTCCAAAAAGCGGTCTGTGCAAGGCATCTAATTTACCTAAATACACACTTATGACAATAATATCAAAATGTTTAGCGTTTACAAAAACGTGTTATATTTGACAAATATTATTTTAAGCATTGTGGCTGTTAGATCTTCGGTTGGCAATTAGAACCATATTTTGTTCGAATAGCAGCAATATGCTGATAATCACCACTCTTTTGTTTAATGCGCATAGCGTGCCGCAATTACACAAGCAACATCGTTACAGTGTTTAGATGCTAAAAATACATGAAATATATATATTTATATATATTTATATATATTAAATTTAAACTAGATTTTTAAGTAAACTAACCATTTATATAAAAATACGATTATTATAGAAACTCAAATCTCTTTTATGTTCAAAATTTTAGGCGTTTTTCCTGCACAAATTTATAATTTTATGTTAAAATATTGCCCTGAAATGTATTGTTGGATGTTGTTGCTAGCTTATTGCCAATGAACGTACTATAATATGAATTATCCGAATACGTTCTTACAATACGGAAGTTAACCACTGGCCATGTTTAAAAGATTAGTTTTCTGTTTTATCGGTATTAATGAACTATATCGAGTGGAATTTTGGTTAGCATGGGCTAACTGTGCAAAAACAGTTGTGTTTATCTGTGTCACGCATATATAATTCACAACTGGATTGACGGATATCTGTATTTTTTATATTCGATGCACAGTAGAATCTAATTCTGTACTAAGCCTTGTCTTTGTGATACTCCAGCGATTTTATGTCATATTCTCACAAAATGAATACAATTTAAAACTGGGCTTGAACGTTTTTTATTTCACCGACATGTAAATTTATAACTATCCTCGAAAATGTTAGATTGGGAAATCTGAATGCAGAATCCTGCCTTTGAGAGCTACGAAAGTGTTGTTTAGATGAGCAGCCAAATTTAAAAAGAAAACACGCCAAAACTGAAATTTTCCATATTTTCGTCAACTGGGTTTCCCGATATTTACAGTTAAATGGTGGGCTGGTAGGATTATCTAAATTACTAACGCTTTGGATACAATGCTTAAGCTTATTATTCTACTAGAATTGGGATTTATTATTTTGGGAAATGAAAACAATTTAATTTTATCAATACTCATTTGAAACAGTGCTAAAACGTGAAAAAATAAGGCTTGAAATTGTAATTTTTGAATGTTCAGATTCCAAAAAAACGTGTTTTTCTTCGTTGAGAAAAAACAAAGGGTGTTATAGTTTGGCTATGCGTCGATAACTGTTCTAAAACATTCCTTTTAATGTAAGTCACTAATTGCAGACCGGCCACATTCGTTTTCTTCTTCTTGCCCCCTATCGCCGCGCTAATTTACTTATATGTACTGCCAATATTAATAGTTTCGGAAATAAACAAACTATGGTTTTTTATTGTCTAAAATATTTTTTCTGTCATGTTGTCATATATATTATAAATTAATGACTTCTGGAATTCATAGGAAAGATAAATTCACGCCAAACTTTGGACGTGTGATCAAAAATTTGGTTGTTTTTTCATGTAAAAAACGTAGGAAAATATCGAACTTCAAAATTTGTATAACTCATTTTTTGTTAAACGCAATTCAAAATATTTTTTCAGTATTTGCTTTGTTCTGCTTAAGCAGCGTTCAAAACAGCGTTCACTGAAATTCACTAAAGAAAGCAAAAAAATAAACAAAATAATTTTCAAATTTTGTTAATATTTGAATCTAATTTCAAGCTCAAGTTTAAAGCAACGATTTTATTGATCAAACGTCGAATGTTTGTACGCACCTTTACCGAAATGACCTGTTACCTAGCACAGCCACGAACAGTCTATCTCAGAAATAACTAAATCTAATCTAAAACTATTCGCAATAAAACACAATGCTTTGCGTTAGTAAATCAATAGTTTCTTTGTACTTACACAATTTACAACAACTTAGATACTTAATGCACAGAAATTACTAAAGCTAATCTACAACTATTCGCAATAAAAGACAATGCTTTGCGTTAGTCAATCAATAGTTTCTTTGTACTTACACAATTTACAACAACTTAGATACTTAATGCACAGTAGGATAATAATTAGTAAACTTACGGCACTGTTTTTCATCGCTTCCATCTCCACAATCAGACTCTCCGTCACACACAAAACGATCGTCAACACATTCGCCATCGTCGCACAAATGCTCATCCGGACCGCATTTGCTGGCTGCAATTTATTAATGCAATTTGAAACAACATTATGAGACAAAATTGTGTGACATTTGTTAACTGCATGCATGATACTAATGGTACTTGGACAAAGCTGACATGGAATGCAGACTGCACATTAATTAAAAAATTGTACTGCCCTATATATGAATTATCTTGCAAAAACATCAGCACTAAGGAAAGCGCTCGACCTTAATTAAATGATGGCAGATGGTCTAAAAATACTAAGCGAATTAGGTTTTCTGACTTGATGGACATTCGATGACAATGTCGCTACATGCACCATCCATTAAAAAGCAATAAAATATATGGTTATCAGATAGCATTTTAATACGTAATCTAGGATAACGTCAGTACATAAGAATATTTTCGTATGGTCAATATGGCAAACAACTTATTGGTTGCCTACTTGAAAATCAGAACAAACTTGAAATGCTACAATAACAAATTCAATCATTATTTAAAATTATCGAATTATTACTTCGCCGGAATATAAGTCCGTTCGATTAAACATAAATCCGTTCAAAATCGCCTAAATCACTTTTGTATAACAAGAATTTGTCTGATTTGAATCAAATTTGGACAGTACACATGTGCGTAGACTACAGATGTGCACAGGGAGTGGTCAGGGAGGTTAGACACCTGAGCCACCTTAACCACGCAAAATGCTAAATCATGGCTCCGCCACCGTGCATCTTAAGGTAATTATTGCCAGGAAACTAGCTAATGGACACGTCAAACACCAAAAACCAAGTCACCTCGGAATTATGACCACAACAACAACAACTTTAACTGGAGATATCTAGACACAACTGAACGTTTATCCCAGCTTTACAAAACAAGCCGTGTCGACCCAACACTGTATCACACATGACAGTTACTGGATGTGTTGTCTTTTATAACTAGAACGGTACACACCTTGTGACAGGGGCAATGTCGCAAAAATGGTTGACGGGGAGGGCCGGTCCGTCTCACTTTTTTTACTCACAGACGTAGAAAATATTAAATTATGCTGTCTTGCTTTGCCCTGGCACTCACCACAAATCTTTTTCGCTCATAAGTGCTATCGCCACCAAAATCATTGTTATTTTCAAGGCACAAACTATCAAGATTTATATTAACGTTATAAAACGCCAAGCATGGGGAAGATTTGTCTGAGTTGAAAAGGTGAGAAAAATAGCAAACTGGAATTTCAAATTATTTAAGCTTGTTTATTGTATCCCATAAACCATATCGTTTGTAGTGATGCATGAAAGTCAATGAACAAAACTTGGACTGTATAGGCTTCTTACAACATAAAAACAACAACGCCTCGTTCTAATGGACTTTCTTCACCGCTAGCTAGAATTTTTCGGTGTCCATGACACCACACAGAAAACCTGATGGTGTCCAAAACACCGTATATATTTGCTTAAAAGATAATGGTGGTGTTCCGTATACCATCTCGCTGACGGTGTTATATACGCTGTTACGATGTTGCGGTGTTACGTAGACAAAACATCCACATGGTGGGCAATTTATAACGTAAACGCTCCATTAAGTGTCTTGCTTTGCCATTACACTCACCACAAATCTTTTTCCGCTCATAACTGCTATCGCCACCACAATCGTTGTTATTTTCAAGGCACAAACTATCAAGATTGAAACATTTTCCCGTTTTCCGACATCGAGATTCGTCAAGTGTGCATACCTTTGCTGAAAAGGCTATGAATATAAAATAATAATGCGCGCGTAAACCTAAGATAACCCTGCAAACTAGTATCGAATATTTGTAATAAGCGATATGGAATCTCACAGCCTTGTTACGGAAAAGATGTGGGCGAGATAGAAAATATAATGGTTAGTGGAGACGCTTTAAGTTTACGCGCACATAATTACTGACCTTGAGAGGATTGAACATGCTGCTTTGGGTGAACGAACGCCACACGCCAAGTTGGGTTAACACAACGCTTAGTTTACCCTAGCAATAGTTATTACGATTCGGGTAATTGCTCTCACCAATTTATGAGTTGCAAAAAGTTTGCTTGAAAATAGAGTACAATTACTAACATTTTATTTTCGAATTTTCTAATTTTTCATAGTCCAAATTGTCT
This sequence comes from Trileptium ribeirensis, assembly GCA_030248225.1. Classification (NCBI taxonomy): domain Eukaryota; kingdom Metazoa; phylum Nematoda; class Enoplea; order Enoplida; family Thoracostomopsidae; genus Trileptium; species Trileptium ribeirensis. Next base: position 9,904 of record JASANE010022324.1, on the reverse strand, counting down.
ATTTTTTCATAGTCCAAATTGTTCTATTTTCTTTTATCATAGTACAAATATTGCCTATTTTCGTTTTATCATAGTCTAAATTGTCTTTTTTTTCATAGTCCAAATTGTTCTATTTTCATTTTATCATAGTACACATTGTCTATTTTCGTTTTATCATAGTTCAAATTGTCTATTTTTTCATAGTCCAAATTGTTCCATTTTCGTTTTATCATAGTACAAATTGCCTATTTTCATTTTCTCATAGTCCAAATTGTCTATTTTTTCATAGTCCAAATTGTTCTATTTTCGTTTTATCATAGTACACATTGTCTATTTTCGTTTTATCATAGTTCAAATTGTTTATTTTTTCATAGTCCAAATTGTTCCATTTTCGTTTTATCATAGTACAAATTGCCTATTTTCATTTTATCATAGTCCAAATTGTCTATTTTTTCATAGTCCAAATTGTTCTATTTTCGTTTTATCAAAGTACAAATTGCCTATTTTCGTTTTATCATAGTCCAAATTGTCTATTTTTTCGTAACAATAATTTGCGTTTCACGTCGATTATGTATCCAAAATGGATAAGTAGGGACATCCTAACCTCACCCTCGCCTAAGTAGACGTCACTTTAACTTTTTTCAATCTCCTTTCTTTAATCGTGTGACAGACTCAGTTGTCGGAAGTCAAGCTGCCAAACCCACCCTTCCCCATAAACGGGTACTAAGGACGAAAAATCACGTTGCTGGCATTTTCTAAATAAGTATGCGATATACCTGAAATATTTGTATAATGAACAACACATCTGAAAGCCTTATAAAATCAAATTCAGTATTACTGAATTAACATTTCCCTGTGTATGCCGTGGTGTAGCCTGGAGTTTAGACACATTATTTTATTAATTTAATTATTTTACCTTTACCAATTTTTTGAAAGAATGCTTGAAGTACGGAAGAATGTCCAAAAAAGTTTTCAAACCATTACATCAAAAATTAAAATTTATAATTCATTTTTATCAATATCGTTATCGTTTATTCCTTGTTAATTTTTCTTCAAATACTGAATACAATTTCTTTAAGACTTATGATAGACGCTATTCCGATTTTTCATTTCTATATTCAACAAATGTTGGGTCTTCTCAGCTACTGCCGACAGTGTAAATTTAGCCGCTCTAATTGAAACTGATGTGAGTACACTGAATATTTATATTCCAAAGCAGATTACACGGTTGAACTTCAAGGAATTTTTAAAATTAGTTGGTGGGCGAGTTCAGTGAAATTTTCAAGAAAACTTTGACAATCTAGTCAGATGAATTAAGTAAATTGTGGGAGGTAAAATAAATACTTTCCTGACTATATCTTCTATATTTAGTTTACTTTGCTAACTAATAAAGTTTATGTTCAGATACGAGTTATTACAATTTTGTTGACAATAAAGTTATTGCAATGGTTCATTGTCATAAGATGTGTACAGACGGTCCTGCGAATGCAGCATAGCATGTTCATTTGATCCAAGTGTTGATAATGTTGTCATGTAATATGATACGATGTACTGATAACAAAATCCTAATATCTCTGACACCGTGCGAAATCGACAAGTGAGTTTATGAATTCTTCAATCCAATTCTTACAATTTAAATAAAAAATCATCAAGACAATATTTTCGTACATACACGTCGTATTCTGACGCGGACCATTTGGTTAAAATTAAAAAATATCAGCAAAATTTTACGATATTATATTTCAAACATTTGAAACTAGCACAACAATTTCTGTTTCTTGAGACCAATTTTTCAGAAATTTTAAAGGTCATATGGAATCTACCATTTTGCAAGTTTTTAAAACAATCAGAATAAATTAAAAAAAAAACAAATACTTCCAACGCGTAGATCGAATGCCAGTTAACTCAGTCCTAAAAATGAGCCACATCTATAGAAAGCACTATATAAGCTATTGTTAGTTATTTTTGTTAAATGCCGCTAAAGCTATTAAACAATGGCTTATATTTGGTGAACCCGACGTGATCTCCGTGGAGATCAGTCTATGCAAAGAGTAACGAGCTCAAAAATGCCTGCTCCGCAGCTGGTTGCTGTGATCATATTCTAACTAATGAATTGACGTTTCGTTAGCATTGATGATTATTTGTATGATCACTACACAACCCCCGCCGCCGGTGTAGTAATCACACAAATAATCATTAATGCTAGCGAAACGCGAATTCGCTAGTTAGAATATGATCACAACATACTAACCGTTTAAAGCGGGTCCATGATGTGGTGGTTAGCACGTCTGCTGCGCATGCAGAAGGCCCTCTGTTCGATTCACCGTGGACCCATTGTTTAGCTTGAGCGGCATTTAATACAAAAACTAAAATAACTTATACACTAACGGCAGCCTTTTTCTTCACTATCATCGCCACAATCGTCCGAGCCATCACAAACGGCAAAGAAATTAACGCACTGACCGTTTGCACAACGCATTTCGTTTGGACCACAATCGCCTTCTAAAATATTGCATTTGACCAAAGATAATAAATTAGCTGACACCTTTAGGTTGTGGAACACCAATTTAGTTGCTAACAGATATGTTTTCGCTCATATTTATTATATTGTACTGAAAACGAAAGTTGGCGAAGTTTATGCTTCATGAAAGTGCACTTTGCAATAGAAATACAACTAAACTCGCCTGGTTGCACAGACCAAGATTATTATATATAGGGTGTCCTGTAAGTAACACCCCAGCATTAATGTCACCCAGCACGCCAAATAATAAACATATATAAAAGCGTTTTGGTATGCACATACACTCATATAACTTAATTTTTTGGTAAATAACGCTTATCCTAAGTGCCAACATGGGCGTCTCCAAGATCAGTGCATTCTTCCAGTGGACAACGCATACATCGGCAAACTTTTCCAACTATATCAGGCTATAGAAGAGATAGTTCCTCCGATATAGCCTCTTTCAGGCACAACGGGGTTTGTGGTTAGTGTTTGTATATATTCTTTTTCAACATTCATCATAGAAAAAGCCAGGAAAAGGTTTTACATCTAGGAGATCGATAGGTCATTCGACAAGGCCTCAGCGCCCCAGCCAACCCTCACAGAGGGTTTCTTCCAACCAACGGCTCCCACCCATCGCAAAATGAGGAGGTGCGTCATTCTGCATAAAGTGAAGCCTGTCAATATTTTAGTGTTGAATATTAAGTATAACATTAATTTCGCGGCAACATTAGATAGTTGTCTGCATTCCAAGTATGATCGAATAATGGCCCAAAAATCCACCAGAGCATATGCTGGCACATCGTGTCATACCAGGGACGTTTATATGGTGTACGATAATGTTATGAGCGTTTTCTGGAATCCAATAAACACAATTATGCCGGTTAATGTGACCTTTCAGTTTAACACTGCTTTCGGTCTAAACAAATTAACGTCGGTCTGAAAGGTTTTAGACCCAGCTCTTTGAACAATTGCGATAACTGTCGATTTGCTGATGCCGTTGACATGGTTTCAACAGCACAACGGCGAATTAACTTTGCCGGACTATTTTCCATATGATAGGATATATCGGCTATCCCAGCATCACCAGATGCCGTCGCTGGTCTCCGTGTTCGGGGCAAGTCAGCATCGGAACCTGTTAATTCAAACCATTTATTGAAGAAATATTTTTATGATATGTGGACTGTGAAGACAAATGTCGATACCATTGCAGCACAACTTCGCTGCTATTTTGGTTAACTGCATGCAGTCTTACTTTAGTTATTCTATGAGAGAAATTGAGTCGAATATAAGACATTTTGCTATGCGAAGATATTTATAATATATTCGATTATAATTTCTGAAAGTATGAGGGTTGTAAGTATGTTATATGAGTCTCAGCAACAGTTCAAACTTGCGGGATTACTTATGGGACACCCTGTATCTCAAAATAATTCGAGTCATGGATTTGACCTATTAAATTCTGAACGGATTGTTTAACGTAGATATGGATTTATTATTCAAGTCTGTACAACAGTTGGGAATGCGTGATCATGTGCAAAATCATTTCTATCGACTTTCTCGCGTTAATTGCTTAAAATATTTTTTTTCCTTTCAGGTCAATTGAGCTTTAGAATGATCTTCCAGCGGATGTTTTTAAGTCCTTCAGTTAGCACAGTATAATTATCTGTCTTAATTAAATTTCGGTCAGTATTTCAGGTGTCCAGGCAAGCAAACGGCTTATGCGAACTCTAATCTAATCTACTCTTTGTTACTTTAATTGTTAGTGCCATTGTTCTGTTGTTAAATGTTTGATTCTCTTACTGTTAAAGAAAGGTTTGCGTAACTATGGTTTTTGGATGGAAGAAGCAAAAACAATAAAAATTGAATTCGGCTAACAATCAGACTAAAGCCATGTATGTGTGATATTATACAGAGCGCCTCATGTGGTGACATCCCAAATACCGTACATATGTGAAAACATCAAGCTAATTAGCAAAGTAAACTTGGCAACCTGAATTAAAAAAATCCATTTACCGGTCAAATGGATCCCAACAACCCGTCGATGTGATTAATAAAAATAGCCAACAAATCATCGAACCAAAATTATGCTACGCATGTTACAGTCATGCTACCGTTGTCATCATGCTAAATGAAACAATGACTGCAGTTGGAAACAGATAAATCGACTAAGAAATTTAATCACATCGGCGCATATGGCGTCGAAAAGCCAAATTTTATTGACAACTTTTACCCGTAAGTCTTGAAATTTATTTTATAAATCTTTTATTGATTGGCAAAAAATTTGATAGTTGTACGAAAAATAACATGGTGGCACAGTATGATATTTCAAAGCTCATCTGAGCTCTCCGATCTTACAGCGATCAATTCTTGGCGCCTTTAATGTCCCTCTTAATATCCTTAAGCCATATTTGACGTCTTGCCGATACAGAAGTCCCCTTTCCCCTTGACCATGACATGGGGCCTTAGAAAGGACATTAAATAATACATCCTTGTCAGCCACCACCACCATAATCTTAGGCAGAAGCCTTAAGGACAATTGTATAATAATAAGAATATAATAAACCGTTTTTCAGCCTAATTAACTAACGTCATTTCGAGTGAATATAATTTAATAAAAATACGTAGCAGATTTTAAAGACTAACCTCGAACGGCGGCAGTATTTGCAGAATTCGCTCCACCTAGTAACAAAGTTACGAACAACAATCAGTACACAAAGTTTTTCACAAAGTTTGAGACACAATTTTTCTATTAGAAAAAATGAGTCACAGCAGTTTATAGAATTCTCTATATACACCTTATATTTTACTTATACCTTAAACTGCGGACCAACTGTTGCTACAAAATTTTGCTCAACTTTTCGCAGCTTATTTTAGATAGTGCGTGTCAACCGCCTGTCACGAATGAAGCTAATGATAATGATTGTCTGACGCAATAAAGACTGCTAGACATTACATCAGCACGTGGGCGTGTTTACGTCAAATCAGAACTCTCTGGAAATTCTTATGTAATCATTAGTGTATATAAACAATGCTGATTCTGTCATAAGGCTGGTCTCGTTTGTATTTGTTGGGTCGTAGACTTGTCATTAAACTGTTTGTTTCGTTTACCTACCCTACGAATACGACAGCGCGCTGACAAAGCTACCGTGTCAACTAAGTGAGCTAAGTGGCTATAATATGGGTCAATGAAAATAGTCTGGGTTTACTTTGTGTGATGTTAATCATGTTGGCTGGTTTTGTTGGGTCGTCAAACAACTCTGTTCAAAGCAATAAATAACCATCAACCGTTTTAAACATTTGACGAATTGGTTAATGAAGCACTTGAGTAAAGGGTGTGGTGCCAGCCGACTTTTCTAAATATTTGACAGCTAAATGTTTGGGAGATAATTTCCATTATCCTGTTGGAATATGTATAATGCAGTTTTAAGCAGTGTCGAAAACCTACTTCGCGCTGACATAAAAATTGTAAGGGCTGTAGAAAATATATTATTTACGAATAAAGCAAAATCAATTTTATTGGGATTTGTTTGAACTAAAAAAACAGGTCAGCTAAAATTTAACGACACCTTATTTTAAGGCTGTGATTGTCGAATCGTTAGAAAATTTTGTGAAAAAAATTAAGATATTTTTGCAATAAATAAACCGCTAAATTTTCGACAATATATTGTTTTTTATTTTTAAAACTAGGCCTTGAAACAGCGGGTTTATGTACAAAACACGATCACGAATACGGGTTTGAGGTCCCCGGTGTAGTTCGTTGTGTTGAACGGCTGTTATCTCTTATTCGATTACTTACTACATATATTTTACACATATTCAGATTACCCTTCCCACTACCCCTTAACATTATATAAGTACTTAATTTCATAATGAGGTCTCAGTTGAACGGCTGTCGATTACTTACTACATATATTTTACACATATTCAGATTACCCTTCCCACTACCCCTTCACATTATATAAGTACTTAATTTCATAATGAGGTCTCACTTGAACGGCTGTCGATTACTTACTACATATATTTTACACATATTCAGATTACCCTTCCCACTACCCCTTAACATTATATAAGTACTTAATTTCATAATGAGGTCTCAGTTGAACGGCTGTCGATTACTTACTACATATATTTTACACATATTCAGATTACCCTTCCCACTACCCCTTAACATTATATAAGTACTTAATACTAACTGGGATTGCTGTTTCAATATTTTAGATCCACAAAACGTCGTAAGAAGAAAAAAGATTCTCCACACTTTAAAAGAATCAATCAATCCGCTGTAGATTGTATCGTTCTAAAACTACCGAACACCGAAAAAATACTTGTAAAATATAATTTTTCGACGAATACTATAAATATGCGATAAACATATGTAAAATACAATTATTATTGTTGTAATATAGCTCATGTATTTAAACTAGTGCATACAAATCATTGAATGTACGGCAGACTATGTTACAAGTCAGTTGCAAGATAGATAGCTGTACCGTCAATGATATGTAAGCACGGTAACGCATTCAAACTCGTGCTATCACGTTCGTTTGAACTCGTTACAAGCCGTGCATACAAATCTTTTAATGCACGATTACATGTGCTACAACTATTACTTATATGGTCAAATTAAGCCTGAGATATGTAATTAAAATGTTGGTCATTCATCCTGTTCTCGATAAGCTAAGCCTCAACCTCAGCCTAAGTTGAAATCCAAATATGAGACCTACATTAAGACTAAGCCTAAATCGGACTGCTGCCGCCCCCGAACCCCCGCTCTGAACTGTTCTTTTTCCAACGTTATAATACACTGTCCCTCACGGTTACTAGGGCCACTTATATTTTGTTACCTGAAACTCGTTCTGAAACTACGGCTACAGATCCAATGTCAGCTTCACTACATCGAAACAGCAAATTCAGCCTTTTTACATCGGTTGCACTGAAGCCATTTCGCTGTCCGACTTTTACATTTGTATCCTTTGGCGTCAACGTGTCCCGTTTATTTCTAAAATACAGGATTAAGAATTAAAATTCACCTTGATGACATGGGTTTCGGAAACCCATCGCACTGTCAGATGTTTGCTTCAGACCTGTTGCGTTGTTCAGCCATTTCGCCAAATTCTATGCTCTAAGCTCGTGCTACGCACTCGTTTGAATTCGCAGCACACTTGTGCATTTTCTCAATTTGGAGCGCTTGCGATACTCGAGTTGACAGCACGGTTGTGTTGTTTGAACTCGTTCAAAATGGTTCTACGGCACTATTTTCCACCTTGCGTACAAATATTTTGAACACACGGTTGCCTATTCTACAACAATTATTTTATTACACTTTTTATGTATGACTGAAATTTTAACAAAACAAAAATATTCTACGTAGCGGTACCCTGATTTTGGGGTGGATTTCTACTATAATTTGCAGTAATTGTGTTGTCATTCGGGTTGCAAACTTCAAGGATGAATGCATGGCTGTAATTTTAGTGTCTCCTGCTAGCGTAGCCTCCAGACCTATTTGAAGGTTTCACTATTTCGTACAATAAAACAATATCTGGGCTGATGTTTATCTGCAACTAGAGATTCTTTAATAGCTGCTAGTGAATCGGCGCGATAAACACATATATATTGTACTGATATCTTACTGGACCCCCCGATGAGGGGCCCCATCATCCTTTGAAGTTAATTCGTTCATTCATCAGTAGCCGCGGGCATCACCATAGGAAACGCGCCGCATGACCACTTTCACCATGAAATGTCACTGAAAGCGGCCTCCACTTCGCGCTTGACAACTCGTCTCCACGTTTCTAATGCTCTACCTCATGGTCGATTTCAATCGGCATGTGACAAAGGAAGAAGTTCTATTTTAGAACTCGTGAGGTCTTGGACTCATGAGGCCGGAGGTGATTGAGGTCTGATTTGCAGGGTGACAAGGCTCGTCTACGGGTGGCGGATATTGAAACGGCCTTCAGTCGGTGGGTTAGCTGCCAATGAGCTTTCAATCGAATGAGCTGTCGGGTGCTAAACAACATCAGTTCGCGAGTATCCGCTGGATTGTACGGTGGCGCGTACTTCACAATAAAATGGTTGCATCAACCCAACGACGATTCTGCGTCAAGGGGAGTAAAATCCGCCTAATACCTGACTTACTATGTGGATTCTCGTACATGCTTCTCCGTTTGTGATACATTATTTAGGTTACGGAGCAATGAAACAAAATTTTTAATATTTTTAATATATATGTTTGATATAAAAATAAACATGAGAACAGCGTCAACTCGGAAACAAAATCAAGGATCTCAAAGTTGAACTAGCGTTTAAAAGTAGTTTTTTCAATCTGATGGTTAGGCTTCTCAAGATTCCAAGGAAAATCTTAGATTGGGAAACACAGCTGTTGGCCTGTGCTAAAGTCGAAAACTGTGATGAATCGGGGTTAAAGCTACACGATTCCATATGATTAAATGCCACAGACATCAACACCTGATTACTGTCCCAAAATCCTAGCAGTCAGGTGTGGACAGGTACTGCCCGACGTAGTCTTCCTCGCAGGCAGAACAATTGTATTAATAAACTACATTGGATCGATAGTCAAATATCGGATTTGGTGCTTACAGTTAAAAAATTGTTTTTAGTTTATTTGCCTGATGTAAAACCGCATGATAATTTAAGCTTTGGGAAAACCGTTTTTAGATCTTAATAGATATGCTTTCTCAGCCTATGTGTGAAAATCCGAAAATACATCAGACATAACGTGTTAACGTGCTGTTTTGTTTCAGTCTGGTCCATATAATTGTTATTAGCTGACCAGCTAGTTGTTGTATTACTATTTCTATATCGTTTATTGAAAAACTTTGACAATATTATCGATCACTTTATTAGGGAAACCATTACGGTGGAACAAGTTTCTCAAGTAACGAACAGCCTCGTGTAACATATGAATACTGGAACTAATTCGAAACCCGCGCGGTGTAATAAGCACAATATCAGCTCGGTCTTATGTTGTGTGGAAAAGTACATTTTACTAATTCTTATGCTTATACGGTTAATCTTAAACTGTGTAAACGAATGGATTCAATTGTGCAGAATTGAAATGAAAATAAGCACGATTATTAGCAGATATTCAGTTTATCTGATCGTTCTCCATAAACAGGACCATTTATGATTCCGCTATTAATATGTGTCGGAAATTCTAGATGCACCAACTCGGGAAACTCAGGAATTATTCGGCATCAATAAACTTTCAGCTAAGTGTTTGTTCGGCTGAATCCAAGACAGAGCTATTTAAAATTCCAAAAACCATCACACGCTCTAGCCGCGTTGGCAAAATGGCTTGTCTTGCACTCGGAGATTTTTGTACGAACGATTGTAAAGAGTAAGATTGTGAAAGATTGGAAGGCTATTAAACTGGGATACTAAATTATTTGATTAATTCATGCC
>JASANE010022323.1:0-44907 GCA_030248225.1 Trileptium ribeirensis | reverse complement strand
ATGTGTAGTCTTTCGTTCAGTTACGTATTGCTCGGTACAATTTCGCTCGGAACTGGCCGATTTAAAACGATTCTCTCTCTGATCAAATAGATTTATATTAGGAAAGCCAAAGCAGATAGAATTTGATAGCTCGAATAAAAACGACTTTCTTTTTAGCCATATTTGTGGACGTATGTTCCAGAAGTTATCTCATTAACTATTGCTTCGACCTTGATGTTATATGGTTTGTTTTTTTTGCTAAAACATCTGCTAAAATTAATAAAAACCTTGAAACAAAAAAAATCAAAATTTTTTACAGTGGCCTTATTTCTTAAAGTATTGAAAATATGGTTTCACTATTTCGCCGGCCCAAGTAAACCGAAGGAGCGGAAATAAAGTGCAGGCCATGCAGTTCTACGATATACTAAGCCTAAGCCTTAGTCTTAGTCTAAGCTGAGGTCCTTATATGACACATACACTAAGCCTTAGCATAAGTCAGGGGGCTGCCGCCCCCGAACCCCCCGCTCTAAGACGTTCTTTTTTCTAACGTTATAACGTACCGCCCCTCAGAGTTACCTGGGTCATTTCGGCTACGCTAGTACCCCAGTTATTTAAAACTGAAGAATTGTTGAAAACCCAACTTTATCAGAGCAGTATTTAGCTTAAACCTAAGTTAGCACTTATTCTTACCATCCGCATCAACGTATGGCGATAATACCCACGTGAGAGGAAATAAAAATAATTGAACGTCAGAAATAAGCATTACAGTTTTGCATTTAAAATGGTGTTCATTATATAAAGTTAAATATATTTATCCGTAATCGATAATGCATAAGTTAAGCAGCTTCAATAGCTTAAGCAACTTTGTTCAAAGTTAATAGGTTTATAGAAAGTCTGAAACAAACATTAATGTATACTGAGGATTTCTATGGTACAGCGGTAAAGTATAATTCATTCCTATTTATTGTTTGGTTCAGCCAGTAGGCAAGTACAACCATTAATTATTTTGGAAAATTTACTATTAGATTAGATTGTAATTCATAGCAGCTATGCTCATTGAAGAACTGCTAATTCTTGTATGTATACCGGGTACATAAATGATTATTGCGTGATGGCATTCCCATTTTGAAGGAAAACTTCCAAGCGTCACAAAAGCGCGCTTCAGTGACGTTAATGAATAAAGTTTTTTCTGCTGCAACATGTATTATCTTGTTACCTGGTTGCGAGACTAATGCACAATGTCATTTTTATTGCAACGATGGCCGTAATTCGATAAACGACTGTCATCTACCGTCATTTTTCTACTTTTTATTCGCTTAGGGTTTGTTACATCATAATATATATAATTCTTTAAGCTGTAGTGTTTAAGCAATTTCATTTCTAAGTGAAATTGAATAATCCTGGTATTATCTGCCATAACATGATAACAAAGAAATAGTGTTGGTTTGAATTTTGGCAGTGCAGAGCATACTATCTAGAACACATGCAGGCAAACGTGGCTAAAAATAGGTCCATTCTTAGGATAATAAGCGAGCAAGAACTAGCAAGTTGGTAGCCAAACGTCACGGTTTATTGCTGCACTCCCTGCTCACATTTTTTTACTTGTTTAATCACTCATTCGGTTCAAATTTTCAATTATATAGGGCACATCGCTTTTTCGTTTTTAGTATATAAAAGATGCGATAGCGCCAAGATAAATCTATTGGTAGAGGAAGCGACAATTTATTTCCTGAAAGTGACAGAAAACTGTAAGGAAATAAAATATTAACACTTCAAGATATTTTTTAGAATAAGCCTAGATATTGCTTGTGGGGTTTATTTCAACGCCGACACTCACAGTCAAGCGTTATTGAACTGATACGCAAGGGCAAACTATTACAGATCAGGTTTATGGTATCATTAAATAATAGAATAGATACATGCGACGCAGCTGGAAGTTCAGTGACATTATTCTACAAATTTGACCTCAAAGCTTGTTATTTTATTCAATACCAAAACTTTGTAATTGAAGGTTCTTCAGAAACAGTTTACATTTCACGTTTAGTTTAATAAAGGTTTGCCAAAAACGAAACAAACTTTTTGTTTAGATATTTGTGCAAAAATGATAAACAACCGTCCGAAAATCAAAAAAGGCCAGAAACAACTTTGTTTCTTTAATAAATCTAAATTTGTAATAGTGGTCATGCTATAGCATAGTTCCAAGACATGTTCGAGTGCTACATGTTCACCGCCTACTAAACTCTATACCGAAACCAAAGGCGCGTTCACACGTTCAAATTTATTGCTCAAAATTTGACGGTAATTTTAAAGGAAAATTGTGATATTTCAACATTTCCCCAGATCAAAATTTTAACACTATGCGTTTCAGGCAATGCATCTTGTCCATGAGAATGCTACAGAATCCCACTCCTTTTGAAAAGTTTGAACAATGTTCCTATGTTCACACTTATCAAAAATGCAAAAAATGTTTATAAATTTTCTTCAATTAAATTAGATCAAAGTTTCAACAAAAAGTTTGAGCGTGCGAACACGCCTTTAGTACATAATAATCTTTTAAAGAATGAAAGATAATGTATGTAAATGTTTAAAAAAAGTATAGCAGATCTTGGTAAATGATGTGGCTGTTTATAAATGAGATCATATTGCCAATTTTTTTATAGATTTGTTTCCCAAAATAATGAAGTACAATAATTGTTTAATTGATTTTTCTAGCTCAGACAAACTGTTTCTGATAAACGGGTTTTACAGCTTGCATATACATCATACCATTTACATCCCAAAAATGATTTTCGAAAATCATTTGCAAAAATTTTTTTAATTTCAACATTGTTCGGCGAAAGGCACATCACCGGTTGTCGATGTGGATTTCAGCCCAAAAATGCTTATTATTCAATTTCAAACACAATTGTTTTAGCTCTAGTCGAAGACTGTGAAAACTTCCCAAGGAAATATACAACACTTTGTTAAACAGTAGCCCATCTGCTAATATTAGGGATTAAAATCGGAAAATTAGGAATGTGTGAAATCAAACCCATTTAGCCAACGTTTTGTTCTTTGGCTTTGAAACATTGAACTTCTTAGAGGTTAACAACACACGCCAAAGTTAGTTCCAGATAATTTTAAGCCTTAATTAGGTGTAACTTTAACGTTTAACGTTTTTATTATTTCTGCTGCAAATTTCTATGGAATCAGTCTAAATTAAATATGCGGGTCGTGATACATAATACTTTTTCGTACATTACTCTAAATTTTGCAATGTCATATAAACGGGATGCGGATTATATAATGGAGTGGATCACACGTATAATAGCAGGTTATGGTGACGACCAACAACCAAACAATCACTGATTTTTTCGCAAATAAAGCGTCCACGTCTCGTCGAATTGAAAAATTGAGCGAAATGTATTGTGACTATTTCTTGAATTAATTTGGATATACGATTTCGAACATTCATTTACATAAAAACATATATAGATACATGATTCCGTATATATTAATTGGTATTTTGGCATATGTATTGCACCGCCGCAACCCCTCAATGTAAGCATTAAAATCTAAAGAACGTTGTTTGCTAAAGATTGTACGAGTAACAGTTATGGTGCATTGCTGAATAATGTTTTATTGTTGTCTCTTTACCAATCCTTTGTGAACAGTTTACCTAAATCTACATAATATTACAATCTTCGTTAACGTGGTACGTTTGCAATCAAAGAAATTTAAACCCGTTAACGTATATGCTAAAAGTTTAGTCACTTACCTAGTCGTGCCACCAAAAGAAATTTAGCAATGTCGCAGTACTGCAACATAAGCATTGCAAATCACTCCCCAGGAACTTTGAACGGCTGGTCGTAGGCTGGACAATATTATATTACAGGTACCCGCTGTGGTGATTTTCCTTCTCGTCCCCAAAACATGTGTAAGTGCGTGTACACATTGTGCCTGATCTGATTCGATCTAATGGAGCATGCAAAATTTTATCAAACCCAATATCGACGACGCGCTGTGGCAAAGTATAGAAAGACATGGTGTTTGTCTGTATTGCGTTGGATCCAATGCAATACTAGCGCAAATCTGATTGAGTTGTATCGGGTTGGACCTGTCGCAATATAAGCACAGCCGAATTGAAGCCTTAAACGGATGGGTCTGGGTACATGTACTGCACATTAAATAATAGTGGCTAATGATCTTTTACGGTTGTCGCAAAAATTTATGGCATCAAACAGCCTGCAAAGAGAGGGGTGATTGCCGTCCACCTTTTGCTTATAAACGTGAAAAAAATTAACTGTTATGTTTATAACAAAATGCTTATAAGCGACCGACCTCCCATTTTGGAGAGCTCTGATATGCCTCTGTTAGATTGTATTTTTGTTCTAGAACGTATTCGACATCCCTGATATGCCTTGTACATTTATGGTGTATATATGTTTGACGATTAATTCATTTGAAAATCACGTTTCAACAATTGTATGTGAGTTATGCGTCTTTCACATTAAGTTGCATCCCCAAAAGTATCGGCTGAATCACCCGCGCGCAGAAGGCACGAATTGTGGACAATACATTGCCATTGTAAGTGAACTGGCTAACAATCAATAGCTACTTTGACATGTGTCTATACGAAATAGCGATAATCGTTTCTATGCCGTACTGGATATTTATAAAACTTTTCTCAAGCCTTAAATACCCACTGTGTAACATTAAAAATGTTGCCTCAAATAGTAACTACAGTGTAGATTTGTGAAAAACGACTGTTTTAGTAGTAGCTTCAACGGTAACAACCGCTAATACCATCATTTCTCGATAAATCCTTTAAATATACGCCGGATCAAATCAATGTCATTAATGTTTGAATTTAAAACGTGGCTAAAAACTGCTGAATAATATGCACGAATTAATGTAGACATAGCAAAAACGTAAATGCTAAACGCTGTCGACTGTATATGCGCACGTTAACTGGCATGATGTCTGAAATGTTGACATTCTTGTTTTTCTAAAATATTCATTCAGTTAGTTTAGTTTTGTCAAAGTGATTTGGAGATTAAAGAAGCTTGAGAAAATAATCACATATCATAGGTGTACAAGATCTGTAAGCTACAGGGCGTTGATGATTCCGCTTAAGTCAAAAGGTAAATTTTTGAAATTCTAAAGAACCCATAACTTGCTCCATTTTTTCTAATTTGTACTAATTTTTTATCATATCCTTTCCATTTCGCCATATTTTCCAAAATGGGAGATGGGGAGGAATCTGGCTGTCAGAGGGGTAGAATATGAGTTAGGAGGTTCGATGCTCAGTAGAGGGGCAACTGCTCCCACCCCTATGGACACCTGTGATATGTATACTATATTTCAGTTTTCATTTGTGTTTTTAGTTATGTTAATGTTTTGGTTGAAAAAGTACATTTGACCGTAGGCAAATATGAAAACTAAAAAATATAACAAGTGAAGCAGGCAAGCACAGGCTTCACCATAAATGCTAAAAAAATTGCCCGTTCGCATAAAGACACTTAACCCATCTGTAAAATAGAGCCAAAGATTTGTTTCTACAATAATTTAGAGTGAGTACAGAATTAAAAATAAGAATGTGAATTTTTCAGAATTTCAAATTTGTAACTGTCAGGTTTTTGGTTTGAATCCGCAGCCTATAAGTATCACTACCATTCGTACACTCAGAAAACTTGAATGAATCTAAATCGACAGATTGTTGATGTCATAACAAATCCGTATGTAATTATTCGCTTAGCTTTTAAATTTCCCCATCTCAAATTAAATAATCCTTTTTCACGATGCAAAGAAAAACAGGATATTTCTTCTATGTAACCTGCTTGTGACCAAACATGACAAACACCTTCATGAGCGTGATATATCTCGAACAAGAACACGTCGGTATACTTTACTAATGTAAAATTGAAAAAATTATATAAAAATTAAATAGCTTACAATAAAAATTTTAGAGACACATAGAAAAAGATTTACAGGACTTGGATATATTAGCACAACGTAAAAGAAAAGTTTAAATTATCCAAAGTAATACCAAGGACTAAAAAACATTATTTACTTTTAAAACTATAATAGCATAATTTAGGTCACAGCCGTTGGACTGTGACATTGTTTCGGTTCTTTGTACCAGAGTTGAGTCAGCTTACCCTTAGGTGCTGTTTACAATATGAATACTCCAATTGCTTTACATCATTCGTAGTTATTTAAAATTTATTTACTAGCTAACTCCATTATAGTATTATTATGAATGGCAAACAAATTATTAGATTGACCAGCTATTGTACAGTTACCTCATATAAAAAACACCGTTATACATATCACTTATTGATATTTAAAAGAAAACGTACCTGACTCACCACCATAAGGAATTTTGGAGTTAAAATAGCAAGTGTATATAAGTAATGGTTACACACTCATTATTTGATGAATATAACTATAACGTCATATTTATTAACAGCAACGGCTTAATGTAACGTTATGAACAGCTGTAGCGACTTCTTATCATAGATTTACGCAAATAGCTTTGATAGTAAATTAGAGGATGACGGAATATCAAAGTATCGAATGTTTGAGGAGATCAATTCGTACACCTGAATCAATTTTTCTATTCCATGATTTAAGCACCGTATCTAATATCTCCGTGGATCACAGCTTAGGAAACCTGTGTTGGTGTTTGGGAGTGAGATCATGACTACTGATTACGACCAGATTGCTAAACAATTCTTATGTCACCACTTGTCAAATATATGTGCACATCAAAACAAATTACTGCTAGACTTGATTGCAGTTCAAGATTTTATTCAGCAATATATCTCATTATGTTTACATCTCGGGAAGCACAAATTACTGCTAGACTTGATTGCAGTTCAAGATTTTATTCAGCAATATATTGTTATATTTAAATCGGGAATACACAAATTACTGCCTTATACTTGATTGCAGTTCAAGATTTTATTCAGCAAGATATCTCGTTACGTTTACATCGGGAAGCACAAATTACTGCTAGACTTGATTGCAGTTCAAGATTTTATTCAGCAATATATCGTTATGACTTCGCTCATCTCAGGAAGCACAAATTGCTGCTAGACTTGATTGCAGTTCAAGATTTTATCCAGCAACATATCTCGTTATAGTTAAATCTCGGGAAGCACAAATGACTGCGAGATTCTGATTGTAGTTTTAGATTTTATTCAGCAACATATCTCGTTATATTTAAATCTCGGAAGCACAAATTACTGCTAGACTTGATTGTAGTTCAAGATTTTATTCAGCAACATATCTCGTTATATTTAAATCTCGGGAAGCACAAATTACTGGCTTTACTTGATTGTAATTCAACACTTTTATTCCACCATGTATCTAGCTATATTTAAACCCCGGGAAGGCACAAGCTGCTGCTAGACTTGATTGTAGTTCAAGACTTTATTACACCATGTGTTGGGATACAATGTTTAATCCCGGGGAAAGATACAAATTACTGCTAGACTTGGTTGTAGTTCAACATTTTATTCAATATGTATGTAGCGCCACGGGAAGGCACAAATTATTTAGACTTGATTGTAGTTCAACATGTTATTCAATCATGTATGTAGCTATATTTAGATCCTGGAAAGGCACAAATTTCTGCTGAGCTTGATTGTAGATCAAGATTTTATTCGAACCGATGTATGTCGCTAAATCAAATACTGGAAAGGCACAAATTAATGCTACGACTTGATTGTAGTTGCAAGATGTTTATTCAACCATGTATGTAGCTATATTTAAATTCTGGAAAGGCACAAATTGTTGCTAGTCTTGATTGTAGATCAAGATTTCGTTAAAAAAGGGATTTCAGCTATATTAAACACTTGGGAGGCACAAATTATTGCTAGACTTGAATGTAGTTCAAGATTTTATTTTAACCATAAATATTTAACCATCTATATTTAAATCCGGGAAGGGCACAAATTATTTATAGACTTGATTGTATTTAAAGATTGTTTCAATCGTATGTATTTAGGTATATTTAAATCCCACAAAGAGCACAAATTATTGCTATAGTTGACCGGAGCTCAGGATTTTATTCAACCATGTATGTCCCATATTTAAATCCCAGGAAGGCACAGATTATTTCTATAGCTTGATTGTAACGTCCAAGATTTTATTCAAACACCTATCTAGCTATTAAACCGGAAGGCACAAAATACCGCTAGGCTTGATTGTACTTTAAGATTTTGCTCAACCATGCATGTAGTTTATTTAAATCCCGGGATACCACACATTACTGCTAGACTTGATTGTATGCAATCACATTCCTGCGGGTAGTCGGACAAACGATGTTTGATTAGTGGGTAAAGGAGGGTAGATTTATTAAAAATATCTTACCCACAAATCCTCTACGTGGATGCTCAAATTTCCGGTTTATGACTAAGCACTGCACTGTCCTATGTGAGACGAGGAGAAGAAAAATTCGTGTCCAATTCTGGCATAAAAATAACTTGCACTTTATCGTGCACTTTTCTTGATCTTCGCTTAACCGGGTGTAATGAAACTCGTGAATACTTCAGTGACATTAAGTCGCGTTCCATCATTGACTTCAAAAAATAAACCGTTAACGTTAAAAACGATTACATTAAAACTAAAGTTCGGAGTTGGTAGGTACGATTCTTGCGCACGCTGTGAAACCAATATCTGGTTTCGACTTAACCTAGCTCCATACTTTCTGTCAAATGCGGCACCAAATGTCGTATTGTCAACAGTTAGAGAATTGTTCTTCTTTGCTAAACCATTTCACGATTTGCTGCTCTCAAAATCTTCTAAGTGAGGCAAATACACTAACATCTAAATAGTTAAAGAACATTGAACGTGTGAGACAGGAATTCGGAGTAGCTTGAATTCTGTTGCGCTCGGAAATAGTGAATAATCTCAGGGTTATTGATGTGAGATGAGTGGCCATCCAAAACAAATCGTACTCATGGTCAGGCACGGGTTCATGGTATTCAAGAAATAACATTCATTAACCACGAAAGAAAAAGGTCTTTACCGATCCATCCGCCTTCGGAGCATCGCCAGCACTATCCGTGGCAGCATCTCGTATAATCTGTATATGCTTCAAAATGGAATACATACTGCTAACGATTATCATATAGAAATCAGATTGGAAATAATTGGCAAAGTTTACCCAATTCGCAAATTTTCAGGGATAAAATTACAAACTCAGGATTTGTTTTTGTACGTCTTACGCTAATGATAACACTCCAATCGTGTAGTGATACGAAATACTCGTCGCAAAGCTTCTGAAAATATTTAACTGATGTTCACATGTACACTTTTGCGCTTAGTTACTTTAAAGCAAAGTAATATAAAACAGTTTCCCAAATTGCACGCAATGCGTCCAAAGTGAGAGAATTGTGGTAGGTACTAGGCTTTCAAGGTACGTCACAATACTACGTTGGCCTAGTATTCTCAAATTACAAAGCACTTTATACGTTGTGGATATACAAAGCACGCAGGGAACGTAAGTGTAAATCTAGCAAGTAAGGTGTCGACCTAACCCAGTGACTTGTCGACCTAGCAAGAAACACGAATGAATTTAACAGATTTCCGTTCCCGTTACGCGTAATTCGAAAAAACGACTGTGGCCGACTAAACAAACGCGATAGCTGTATTCTACAGATAATTTTAACGTTATTTTTTTTTTAATCGTGAATTAACTGCTATTGTTATGATGGTTTAACGCGATCACATTGCGCCCACCCGTAAGTCCTGAATGCGCAAGAGCAGTTTATAATGATAGACCTTACAGTCCAGACCCGTATCAACCATTAAAAACAAAGTTATGCACATATAAAAGATTATTACTACAGAAAATCTCCTTGGTAATAATCAGTTTTTTCCCATGCATCTACACTTTGTGCCAAGTGGCAAGAGCATTTTATATGCAAAAATTCACCAATGTTGTAAACGACCGGAAGAATATCGACCAGCAAGCTGGTTACTATGTTGAAATGCCGGGAAAGGCACAAGTTACTGCTACATTTGACTGCAGTTCGTGATTTCAGTCAACCATGTATGTATCAATATTTCAATCCCAGGAAGGCACAGATTACTCCAAGACTTTATTGTTGACCCATATTTTTTTCAACAATCTATCTATCTATATTAGAACCCCGGAAGGCACAAATTACGGCTATATTTTGATTGCAGTTTAAGGGTTTATTCAACAATGTATGTACCTTCTATATTTAAATACGGGAAGGCACAAAGTATTGCTAGACTTGATTGTAGGTCAAGATTTTTGTTCAACAATGTATCTAGCTATATTGAAATCCCAGAAAGGCACAAATTATTGCTTGACTTGACTGAAGTTTCTGTATTTTATTCAACCATGTAATGTTGCTATTTTTAAATGTACCGAATTAAACATATTGGATTAAAGAGGTAATAACTATAATAGAACAACAAACAAACAGCGAACTGATTCTGGTAATTTGCTGTACTCAAGCATTTAACCAGATTTGGCTCTGATGCCAATTTTTAATAGAATCAAATCTACTTTTTATAGAAACATTTATATATATATTAGCAGAGTTATTTCTACGTTTCGAGCAGAATCAATAATATATATACGTTTTAAATTCAATTTCCGATATAAATCAACAGTTGTGATAAGCTCAAAAGCCAAACTCAGTCCTATCACGCAGTTTTGCATATACCTTAACCCAGTTCGCGCATATTACATATTAATTCGAAATCACAGCATAATACAAAAAAACTAGCAGAAATCAAGTTTGTCAAACGTCGATAATGATAAAATCACAGTGCTAGATACCAAAATGTCGCAATGGTTAATACTACCAAGAGTTCTCCCACGTCGGATTTTTTTAGCAGTGTACAACACTTCGTTCACATTCATATACTTTCTTTTATATCACATGCCACGTATTTTTTCGACTTGCCCCATTGAGGTACCGTCCATGGTCTTTTAGGGGTTGTATCGGCTACATTACAAGATTTCTTGGTGGCACTACATGCTATGTCTCTATAATTAATGAGGGTAGAGCATAAGGAGCAATCACTGGGAGCCCCTATCCTCGGACAAAGGAATGCATCATCGGATGTGGTAAAAATACATAAGCATGACCGAGTGTCATACAGTTCTACAATCTTTTTCAAGAAACTCTTTTGGTAGTACAGATAGTCGGGGATTCGAGCGACAGATGCGGTCGAATTAAATCATGAAACGAAAATAACCTATGAAACGTGTTTTTTTCCAATGGGTTTGAAAATAAAGTGTTACTATTATATAATAAGCACAGGAGATACGCATACATTTTGCATAAAAACTATAGCTGTAGCCTATCGCTCTGATATTGCCGCTGCTGGAAGTACACATTATGGATTGGACACGACAAAGCCTGATATTCATCCGCCGACATGATGAACAATCATGCTCCGAGTCCTATCGGGCATTACGATATAAGCAAAAAAGTTAAAAAAAGCATCGAGCATTTTCTAAACGCGTTTTATGTTAGTTTTAATTTCCTTTCAAGGAATTTTACCAGCAGTAGTTGTAGTTGGATTATAGGACAGAAAGATCGAATCATCTATAAGAATAGATAGATAGATCGACTGATTGTTGTTGTCGTATTGTTGTTCATGCTCGTATTTTCGGTTAGAAGACCATCGTCCGCGGTAACTCGATACCTTTACGAAACGAAGCTAAAATAGAACCGACAACCTCAAACCTTCAGCTTATTATTAGTTGAATTTTGTTATTTTTATATGTCAATTTTGTTATATACAGTAGAACATATACATTATAAATATATAAATATAAAAAAATAAATATTTTAATATAAAGCAACATCTATGTGATAGTTTGGATTGTACGTGATGAAAATATTGATCAATGGAATGTGAAAATGGTTGAACAAATTATTGTCAGATCACTCAGTAACTGCTAGTTCATTTTGTACGTCAAGAATATTACAGATTTGATTGAGAAATCACAGTGTATTATAACAAAACCTTCAATTTTGTAACGGTTAACGCAGTGCACTACCTTTTTCACTTTTACAGTAATTATATACAATTTACAATTCACCACGCTTCACCTTGCAGTCAGCGACATTGTTTCTACCATTTTGTTAGGGACGTGCATAGACTCGTACTCCTGACGGACAAAAAAAAATATAGCTCTATTTCATTATGTACTGGGATCTTTTGACATACGACCGCTGAAATTGGTTCCTGACAAAAGTGTCCTATAGGATATGTTACTAGCGCAAGCAAACCGAAACATACAGTTTAGCATTGAGCTAATAACAATCATAAGGGAAAAGTGTGGAATTTAAATGTTCTGAATAGCTCTAGTTGTAATTAAATTACATTATAGTTGGTCCAAGATATCTGTATATAAAGTTTCGTCGAAACAGTTGCCCTCTTTGTCGGATTGCCTCCCCTGACGATGGACCGGAGGTTTCAGTCAGCAATCCTTCAGGATAAACATCGTTCTCATTACACCATGCATCACTTACTATTTTATCCAATTCTAGGGGGCAGATAGCAAGATATACCGGCACATAATGCATAAAAACTGCGTTCGTTTCGTTGGTCTAACTCCTACAGATACCAATACAAAGTATATCAGAATTGACAAATATATTGTGGAACACTTACAGGGTGCTTTAATGGCGGCTTTTTCAAATGTACTCAAAAATGATATACTGAATCTCGTGTCTGTATGCCGTGGGTGTCAGTCCCGAGAGAGGAGATAGGGGACTAGACTCCCCCTCTTCAATACCTGTTGAGGTTACCGATGTTAGTCAACCGAGGAGATTCTCCCGAATTTTTGCCTACATGACTTAATTGTTATGAAATTTTTCCCCAAATTTAGCTGAAATACCTAAAATTTTCCGTGCCCCTTCGGCATGAGTCGGGGAGGCCGTGCCGACGGCAGCGGAAGTTCTTCATTTGTCCTGAGGAGAGGTGCGACATTCGGTCGGGGTAAACCACTATATCATATGGACATCTTTGACATATAGGATGGTTGGTTTGGTTCTCCCACAGTTGACAACAAATCGACGTCCCTAATGTATACCTGGCCATTCCAGTCGCAAAAGAAGGGGAGTGTCACAGGCGCACCATGTTAATCCACAGGCACCCCATGTTAAGCGGGGGTGACGAAATTTAAAATTTTTTGCGCATGTTTTTTGACATATTTTTTGCCTGTTTTGGCAAGTACAGTCATTTTCAGCACTAACAGTATTATTAGCCGTCATAACTGCATTATAAAATTGCACAAAACGCAGTAAAAAGTCTTGCCAACTCTGGTCCGCCAATAGAAACAAAGCTAATGGCATTACAAAAACTATTTAAAAATCCCCAGTTTTTTTAATATTTACCCTGGTTTTACCGTTTATTGCGCTAGCAGCTTTGAAATCCCCGGTTTCCCACATTTCTGGTCACGTTATATTAAGGTAAGCTTACAAGTATGTGAGTGCTGCGACCATTTACAGTAAGTAGGCTAAAGAACGTCAATTTTTCGAAATTGTCGCTATGCCATGCAGTTAAGCTGTCTACTAATACAACTTGTTCTATTATGCAAACAACACGCCGTAATAAAACGTGGAATTCGCTAACCCTGCGCGCGCAATACAGCTTTTAATTCACAACTATAATCCTGGCTATTTACGTTCAATAGCAACGAGATAATAGAACACAATATTCGGGCTAAATTATATCACTAGAATTACTGCATTAACTAGATTCCCGAGTCAGTGTTGGAAGCATGTGTACTGACAGTAAGTAGACTTTAAGCTATATTCATGTTACTAAGATATATATATCCGGATCGATATTAAGATACAAGGAAATATCAACATATATTTATACTAAATAAATACATAATGCATATTTATTAACATATAAATACACATTATATATTTACATATGAAAGACAAAGCGCTTATAAGATTGGTTATATACAAACTGCATCAATCACAAAATCATTTGTTTTATTTAACTTATTCTTAGCGTATTCATAAAAATCAAAAATTGTCTTAATTTATTTACATGTGCTTACTAAATTCGTAAAGTACTAAAGTGAATTAAGTTTTTAAAAATTGTTCCAACGGCACTGATCTATTAAAACATTTAT
Organism: Trileptium ribeirensis; assembly: GCA_030248225.1. NCBI lineage: Eukaryota > Metazoa > Nematoda > Enoplea > Enoplida > Thoracostomopsidae > Trileptium > Trileptium ribeirensis. The sequence goes on along the minus strand of JASANE010022323.1, from coordinate 30,794 downwards.
GTGAAATATATGATTACCATTTAACAGCAGCAACAGTATAGTGTTGTTCGACAATCGACAAGCAGCGAAGCTACGGGCAAACGGAATTTCCATATAAGTGTTCCTTTTACGTAAACAAACTTTTTCTAAAAGTATGGATGTATTTCTGTATTGTTTATATTGAAATTGAGTCACTAAATATAAATTAGCTCTTGAATTAAAAGCAAGAGCGCCAATGGATGTACTAAAAACCATTTTCATGACGTGGTCAAAAATGCGGTACCGAAGCAAGTAGTTGTTGAGACAATATTGACATTGAGTCCCTAAATATGAGTTGGCTCTTAAATTAAAGCTTGGAGCTGGAACAGGTGTACTTGAAAACCAGTTTTGAAAAAGTGTAGTTTATCACAACAGAAGACGGCATCGAAGCAGTGCACTGTTTTAAACAATATAATGAGAACCTTAACAACCGCGAATAAGAAGCTGAAGTAAAAAATTTGAGATGAAGCCTTTGGGAGATGAAATATTTTTAAGTGTGTTCAGGCGAAAGGAATGTTTTGATTTGAAAAACCACGTGCGCTTCAAAATAATATTTTATCACGTTAAATCAATTTATATAAATGTATTATTATTCGCTGCATGTATATTATTAGAAAAATTGTCTAATATCTTTGTTTTTAAATGTCAAGGGACGGGCGTCACAAAATTGAATAAATATAAATGAAAAATGTAATAGAAATTTCTACCATAATGCTCAATAAAAATAGAGCATACGCCGTATAATATAAAGTCGAAGATAGAATGAACAAGAATTAAGACTGCGCCGCTCCCAAAGACGTTAACTCTCCTAAAGTGAAGAACCCGTAAACATGTATCTTCCATTAAACCACTAAGTAGAGATAATCTTTTACCACTTAAGAGATATATTTTAACCAATCCTGCCATATAACTACCGTGTATGCCCACAGAATCGTTTGCTTTCGGATTTATTGGTTTGTATCTCAGCTCAACATTGCAATGTAGTAGCCAAAACATAGGCTCCGGAAATTAGATCCTGAAGATTCGAAGTACCCCACATTTCCATTGCCCATCCTTTAGATAGTACCTAGTACAGCGCTCTGCGTTCTGCAATGTTAGCTTTAAAACTTAATTACTATCCGGTTTAAGTTAGCACTGTTGTAATTACATCTTGGCGTATCAACATTTATAGTTTGAAACTTTATATTTCTATAAAGCTTGCACAGTAAATGCAATGAGTGCTGTTTTATATTTGCAATTTAAATGGGCGTTGCATAACGTTAAAATAAAGTAACTGTTCTGCAGAAAATTGTTTTGTTTTTACAAAATTATCGTAAATTGTCATTAGTCATTTATTCATTACCATAAATATTATTATTAGCATTATGAGTAAACATCTACCAACACCTTTTATTAAGACTTGAGAAGGAATGAAATGCGTGGCGGTCCAACAATTTTCAAAACGAAGAGCACCAAGAACAACTAACTAGCAGCTGGCATTTAATGACACGGTACTGGGACTGTGTTTCGACGATAGCAATATCGTACAAGACATGATCTACTTTTTATAATAGATAACCCAGAATACAATTAGAGCCATCTGTAAAACAAAATTTTCTTTGAATAGTTGAGGAAAATGTGCTATAAAACATTTATAGTTCAATATCTTTATTTAAATGAATGGTTAATGGCTGTTTCAAAGATAAGTAAATTATTTTGAATTCTTAAACAATTTATGTAACGGATAAAATTTTATATAAAAATTAGATTGGCTGTTGAAAATGGAATTCAGTAGAACCTGACTGATATTTACATAACTGAAATGAACGCAAGTTTACAATTATCGCAGTCCCTGCGATATATGTTAAAATGAATACGAAATGTTTTATAAAAAGCCATTCGCAAGTGTTGGTTCGAACGCTGAATGTATGTGTGAAAGAATATGTTATAACCAATAGATATTAAAACTTGAAATGAAATATTTTTATTCCAATAGAAATGACGATAAGATACGTTTTTACCGTTGGATTTACCCTAGGAGTACCAGATACTAATTTTGCTAAAATTCAAGTTTCAACTCTGTAATTGTTGAACTTCAAGATGAACAAGCCCGCATCCTACGTTATGATGGAGGCAAAAAGGGCAGGGGAATCCTTCATGGGAATCATACATACAAGGTCTAAATAAACAAGCCACCAAATGTACAAAATCAGAAATTAAATTTTCGATGTTTTAAAAAAAATTATCAAAATAGATTGTATAGCTCGTCTGCAAAACATTTGCGTCTCTGTGATTAGTGAAATTTGTTCCCGCTCTTGAACAATTCAACAACCGATGAAAGCAGTTTGGCTTTAGTTTCTTGTATTTGCGGTGTTTAGATATACTTGTCTCCTATTACAACATATTATGCATATATCGTCGGCTGTTCGGGAGCAGGGATCAAACGACACCATATTTCAGGCTAATCAGTGCTAATGTTTTGCTACCATAGTATAGTTTGTAGCTAAAGTTGTGAGTCAGCCGTTTTAGTTTAAATTTTGAACCGTGAATGTGGCTTACGTGGCTTACGCGTTGAAGCAGGATTGCTGGCATGTACCTTCGTACGCGGTAAAATAAAGCCGGGGACCGATATCGTAGGGCCAAAACTAAGTAAATTTTGTTGGGCCGTTTCGGTTAAAGCCTCCAGCCCTATCGAATCTCAGGAAAGAGTTTATAATTTATATACTATTCGAAATTTATTAACACCACACATTGCCTCAAGGGTGAAGAATCTGCTCCCATTTGAGTTAAATCATGTTGAGCCTTAGCCGTTAGCTCGATGAATTTGTAATAGTTTTAACACATTACGACTAAACTAATCAATGCGGTTCGAATAATGTATTAATCTATATAACAAGTAAGGAAAAAATTTCTAAATGCTTGCGTACCAACGATAACCATAAAAAAATCGGAAATATTTTTTTGTCATAAATATGGAACTTCTAAGTGATTTTAATTGGTGCCAGAATTGACAGTGTTGGAAATGGAGAATTCCTGGCTTCAAGCGTATAATATAAAAGACTCATTTTGTAATTACACAATGTAACCGGTTGAAAAAAACTAGGGGTCCTATAGGGTCGTAAGATATAATCGTTACGTGAAGTACATGTTTGTAGATTTGAGTCATATGTTCAAATTGGAAGGCACATTGTGATCTATGCTTCTTTAGTTCTGCTGTTAATATTTTGTGTACCTGCATAGACTCTACTTTGGCATATAAATTCATCGTTTATCAATTCAGATTACTAAATAAACCGCATAGCTATTACTTCAATAACCTTTACTTAGCGCCATGTTACTCCCATGATGATTTCATATGTTATGAACATCATTTATTTGCTTGGAACAAAAAACGCCTACAAATGCGAAATTTTCAGGTTTGTGCAAAAACCTAATTCGCACCGTCTGGACTGGTAGGACAGGATGGCGAGCTATTAATAAAGTTTAAACAAACGTGTCCTGCATTGCATTGCGGGTCATTTCATATGTGGTACGAGTTACCCAAAGAGGTTGGAAACGTTGCACTTATTCTAGTTATAATAATCGGGTAGAAATCAATTAACAGCAACAAACCGGACCAACGTGGCAAAAATATAAATGGAAAAAAAACTACCCGAATTTAGCCGTTAGAGACTAAAAACCGTTACAAAACCACTGCACTTTTGAATAGACGATTTGGATTACATTTCATTTCGGAGCCCATACGTCTTTTTAGTTTGTTTAACGACAGAAAAAATGATAGATTGCTGCAGTGGTTGTTTATTTTACTCAAAGGTTACGCAGAACCATTACTGGTTGCTATTACCTAAGATAAACACAACGGTAATTAGAGCTCTAATATATGAAGTAAAAGTAAATTAACGCTATCAAACTAACGGACTCAGCATCTAGTAATCATTATCATATGTGGCGATTAATATAAATATCTGCAGTCTTGTACGATACAGTTCAATTTATAGCTATTCTCTAATTTCTTGCACGTCGCTCGCCGATAATGAACAGAGTATGAGGGTATAACCATACCATTTTACCTTTTATGATCAATACTGTGGCGTAATAACGATATTTTAGTGTCATGTAACATCTAACATTGTTTCTGACACATGGCGTATCCTGCGCAGCTTGGCGAAAAACGAAAACGATGTCATAGCCTGATAGAAATGTATGTAAATAAATCACTAAAACATCTTACTTAGAATTTTTATGGGAATTTCGATTTGATGTAAGAACAAGAAAGAGAAATAAGTTGGGCGCAAAATTTCATTTTAAAAATTGCCGCAATGGTACGTTTTCTACGACTATGGTATACATTACGCCTGGCATATTTGAGAAAGTTTTAAGTGTCATCGTTTTTTATTAACGATAGCGTTGCATAGGCTTATAAAGAGGTTTTGCTTAGCCAGGGGCATAATGGGATAGGTTGACATATTTTTTGATATTGGAAAGTGAATAAGAAGGTTGGCTCCCATATTGGGAATTCATTCGTACTCAAAAGGTCTTATGTCCGAATTTGAAAAAAAACTTGAGTGTTTCTTGAAATTATATTGCGTCCTTACAAAATCGGTTTTACTGTATTCGATCTGAATAGTGTTAGAAAAATCTAAGTTTTATGCAAATTGTTTTGGCGTGTGGTTTGCATTTTCATATGGAAAAAATCTTCGACTAACAGAATTAGAAACACCACGGGCAAATTACTTTTATATCTAACAGTTTATGTTTATATGTAGAAACGTAAATTCATTTAATTAAAAATTTCAAATACTTTAGATGTATGATCGGGCCGCCCTTTGCACTCTCTTGATCTCCCGGCTTGGTGGGAGGGCTTGGGCCCCAGTCCCGAACGTTATAAGGTAGCCTTAAACATTGTAAAGAGGAAAAGCTTCAAACGTTGTAAGTGAGGATCGCATGTCGTAAGGACGCACTTGTTTACGGATTACGTCTCAACGATTTAGCATTAACATATATGGCAAAATATTATGCGTGCCTCATAGCTTTCCTTTCAAATTGAAATTTTTATAAAACCAATCAAATAAGTGCTGTGTTGTTACTATTCGTAATTGTTACTCCTGCAATTCTACATGAATGGCTTCGCAAGTTCAATATGCGTTTCAAAATAATGTTCGCAGGAATTAGTTCATCGTAAAACATTCTTTTTCCAGCGTCTCTCGATGTCCATGCTAAATCGTGACGACTTGATCTACGTTCTTATGGCAACACAAAACGGAATCTAGCGGGTGATTTGTGCACCTAATAGACTTTGGGGAATTTGATCGAATTCTAGCGGTTTTTGCGACAGTGCTACTTAAAAATGGTTCTTCGCACGGCATCCACTAACAAAGCGTCTAAGACAAATGCAATAATGTAACCACGCAAACCAGTTTTTAAAGCAGCGTTGAAGAGCGAAACCACATGTCATTTTGACCGCAGCCACTAAATCAAACCACAAAGATTTCTGGACTTTATGGATATTACATATCTGGAAAGTCCTAATGTGGAAAATGAAATTTGAAATGCAAAAATAATCTAGCGACATATTATTTTTCATTTCTGTGTTGCCCCACTTCATGGACTTTTGTGAACATGCTGCTCACGGACTCAAGCTGTCGGTCTCCAAGCACCCTCCAGCAACGACGCTACTGTATTGCTGTAGCGCATTCCTAGTCATAACGCTTAAAATTTATTTAAAAACTGACCGTTGATACGCAGGGTGGGTGGGAAAAGAATTCCACATACGCTGGGTTCATCTATAATGAAAACATCGCACTATTTCCAGGAAAACAATAAGGAGTATGAGCCTAATCGTAACGATTTCACAAGTAGAGAATGTGCAGGAGTAACAATTACGAATAGTAACAACACAGCACTTATTTGATTGGTTTTATAAAAATTTCAATTTGAAAGGAAAGCTATGAGGCACGCATAATATTTTTTGCCATATATGTTAATGCTAAATAGTTCAACGTAATGCATAAACAAGTGCGTCCTTACGACATGCGATCCCTCACTTACAACGTTTGAAGCTCCTCTTTACAATGTTTAAGGCTACCTTATAACGTTCGGGACTGGGGCCCAAGCCCTCCACCAAGCCGGGAGAGTAGAGAGAGTGCAAAGGACAGCCCGATGCATACATCTAAAGTATTTGAAATTTTTAATTAAATGAATTTACGTTTCTACATATAAACATAAACTGTTAGATATAAAAGTAATTTGCCCGTGGTGTTTCTAATTCTGTTAGTCGAAGATTTTTTCCATATGAAAATGCAAACCACACGCCGAAACAGATTTGCATGAACTTAGATTTTTCTAACACTATTCAGATCGAATACAGTAAAACCGATTTTGTAAGGACGCAATATAATTTCAAGAGACACTCAAGTTTTTTTTCAAATTCGGACATAAGACCTTTTAGATACGAATGAATTCCCAATATAGTAGAAACTACAACCTTCTATATTCACTTTCCAATATCAAAAAATATGTATGATTCAACCTATCCCATTATGCCCCTGGCTAAGCAAAACCTCTTGTATAAGCCTATGGCAACGCTATCGTTAATAAAAAACGGATGACACTGTAGGAAAACTTTCGTTGTTCTAATTAATTATTCATAGACCATAAATATGCCAGGCGTAATGTATACCATAGTCGTAGAAAACGTACCATTGCGGCAATTTTTAAAATGAAATTAGTTTTGCGCCCAACTTATTTCTCTTTCTTGTTCTTACATCAAATCGAAATTCCCATGAGAATTCGAGTAAGATGTCGTGACAGAGACCGATTTACATCCATTTCTATCAGGCTATGACATCGTTTTCGTTTTTCGCCAAGCTGCGCAGGATACGCCATGTGTCAGAAACAATGTTAGATGTTACATGACACTAAAATATCGTTATTACGCCACAGTATTGATCATAAAAGGTAAAATGGTACTAGTTATACCCTCATACTCTGTTCATTATCGGCGAGCGACGTGGGATTTGAGAATAGCTATAAATTGAACTGTATCGTACAAGACTGCAGATATTTATATTAATCGCCACATATGATAATGATTACTAGATGCTGAGTCCGTTAGTTTGATAGCGTTAATTTACTTTTACTTAGATATAGAGCTCTAATTACCGTTGTGTTTATCTTAGGTAATAGCAACCATTAATGGTTCTGCGTAACCTTTGAGTAAAATAAACAACCACTGCAGCAATCTATCATTTTTTCAGTCGTTAAACAAACTAAAAAGACGTATGGGCTCCGAAATAAAATGTGATCCCAATCGTCTTTTCAAAAGTGTAGTGGCTTTGTAACCGTTTTGCTAGCTCTAACGGCTAAATTCGGGTAGCTCGCTTTCCATTTTTATTTTTGCCACGTTGGTCCGGTTTATTGCTGTTAATTGATTTCTACCCGATTATTATAACTAGAATATATGCAACGTTTCCAACCTCTTTGGGTAACTCGTACCACATATGAAATGACCCGCAATGTAATGCAGGACACGTTTGTTAAAACATGGCCAAGTTTTCTAGCTCGCCATCCTGTCCTACCAGTCCAGACGGTGCGAATTCCATTACCGCCGGAACCTGAAATTTCGCATTTGTAGGCGTTTTTTGTTCCAAGCAAATAAATTATGCTCCTAATATATAAAATCATCATGGGAGTAACATGGCGCTAAGTAAAGGTTATTGAAGTAATAGCTATGCGGTTTATTCTATTAATATGAATTGATAAACGATGAATTTATATGCCAAAGTAGAGACTATGCAGGTACACAAAATATTAACGAGCAGAACTAAAGAAGCATAGATCACAATGTATCTGCCTTCAGATTGAACATATGACTTCAAATTGTAGAAGCATGTACTTCACGTAACGATTATGCTCTACGAGCATATGAGACAAATCGTATCAGTTTTCAACCGGTTACATTGTGTAATTACAAAATGAGTCTTTTATATTATACGCTTGAAGCCAGGAATTCTCCATTTTAAAGAAACACTGTCAATTCTGGCACCAATTAAAATCACTTTTAGAACCATATTTATGACAAAAAAAATATTTCCGATTTTATGGTTATCGTTGGTACGCAAGCATTTAGAAATTTTTTCCTTACTTGTTATATAGATTAATACATTATTCGAACCGCATTGATTAGTTTAGTCGTAATGTGTTAAAATTATTTGAATTCATGAGCTAACGGCTAAGGCTGAGACTCCTGATTTAACTCAAATGGGAGCAGATTCTTCACCCTTGAGGCAATGTGGTGTTAATAAATTTCGAATAGTATATAAATTATAGATTTATTACTGAGATTAAATCGGGCTGGAGGCTTTAACCGAAACGGCCCAACAAAATTTCCTTAGATTTGGCCCTACAATATAATTTCCCGGCTGTATTACCGCGTACGAAGGTACATGCCAGCAATCCTGCTTCAACGCGTAAGCCACGTAAGCCACATTCACGGTTAAAAATTTGAGCAAAAACGGCTGACTCACAACTTAGCTACAAACTATACTATGGTAGCAAAACATTAGCACTGATTAGCCTGAAATATGGTGTCGTTTGATCCCTGCTCCCGAACAGCCGACGATATATGCATAATATTGTAATAGGAGACAAGTATATCTAAACACCGCAAATACAAGAAACTAAAGCCAAACTGCTTTCATCGGTTGTTGAATTGTTAGAGCGGGAACAAATTTCACTAATCACAGAGACGCAAATGTTTTAAACACTAGCTGTGCGATCTATTTTGATAATTTTTTTTAAAACATCGAAAATTTAATTTCTGATTTTGTACATTTGGTGGCTTGTTTATTTAGACCTTGTATGTATGATTCCCACGCGAAGGATTCCCCTGCCCTTGCCTCCATCATAACGTAGGATGCGGGCTTGTTCATCTTGAAGTTCAACAATTACAGAGTTGAAACTTGAATTTTGGCCGAATTCATATCTGGTACTGCCTAGGGTAAATCCAACGGTAAAAACGTATCTTATCGTCATTTGTATTGGAATAAAAATATTTCATTTCAAGTTTTAATGTGTATTGGTTATAACATATTCTTTCGCACATACATTCAGCGTTCGAACCAACACTTGGGAATGGCTTTTTATAAAACATTTCGTATTCATTTTAACATATATCGCAGGGACTGCGATAATTGTAAACTACATTTCATTTCAGTTATGTAAATATCAGTCAGGTTCTACTCAAACTCATTTTCGACAGCCAATCTAATTTTTATATAAAATTTTATCCGTTACATAAATTGTTTAAGAATTCAAAATAATTTACTTATCTTTGAAACAGCCATTAACCGTCGTTAAAATAAAGATATTGAACTATAAATGTTTTATAGCACATTTTCCTCAACTATTCAAAGAAAATTTTGTTACAGATGGCTCTGATTGTATTCAGGGTATCCTATTCAAAAAGTAGATCATGTCTTGTTCAATATTGCTATCGTCGAAACACAGTCCCAGTACCGTGTCATTGATGCAAGCTGCTAGTTAGTTGTTCTTGGTCTTCTTCGTTTTGAAATTGTTGGACCGCCACGCATTTCATTCCTTCTCGAGTCTTAATAAAAGGTGTTGGTCAATCTTTATCATAATGCTAATAATAATATTTATGGTAATGAATAAATGACTAATGACAATTTACGATAATTTTGGAAACAAAACAATTTTCTGCAGAACAGTTACTTTATTTTAACGTTATGCAACGCCCATTTAAATTGCAAAATAAAACAGCACTCATTGCATTTACTGTGCAAGCTTTATAGAAATATAAAGTTTCAAACTATAAATGTTGATACGCCAAGATGTAATTACAACAGTGCTAACTTAAACCGGATAGTAATTAAGTTTTAAAGCTAACATTGCAGAACGCAGAGCGCTGTACTAGGTAATATCTCAAGGATGGGCAATGGAAATGTGGGGTACTTCGAATCTTCAGGATCTAATTTCCGGAGCCTATGTTTTGGCTACTACATTGCAATGTTGAGCTGAGATACAAACCAATAAATCCGAAAGCAAACAATTCTGTGGGCATACACGGGAGTTATATGGCAGGATTGGTTAAAATATATCTCTTAAGTGGTAAAAGATTATCTCTACTTAGTGGTTTAATGGAAGATACATGTTTACGGGTTCTTCACTTTAGGAGAGTTAACATCTTTGGGAGCGGCGCAGTCTTAATTCTTGTTCATTCTATCTTTGACTTTATATTATACGGCGTATGCTCTATTTTTATTGAGCATTATGGTAGAAATTTCTATTACATTTTTCATTTATATTTATTCAATTTTGTGACGCCCGTCCCTTGACATTTAAAAACAAGATATTAGACAATTTTTCTAATAATATACATGCAGCGAATAATAATACATTTATATAAATTGATTTAACGTGATAAAATATTATTTTGAAGCGCACGTGGTTTTTCAAAATTAGATTCGCCTAAACACACTTAAACACTTCATCTCCCAAAGGAATCATCTCAAATTTCAATTTCAGCTTCTTATTCGCGGTTGTTAAGGTTCTCATTATATTGTTTAAAACAGTGCACTGCTTCGATGCCGTCTTCTGTTGTGATAAAGTACACGGTGGCGAAAATGGTTTTTAAGTACACCTGTTCGAGCTCTTAGTTTTAATTCAAGAGCTAATTTATATTTAGGGACTCAATGTCAATATTGTCTCAACAACTACTTGCTTCTGTACCGCATTTTTGACCACGTCATGAAAATGGTTTTAAGTACATCCATTCGCGCTCTTGCTTTTAATTCAAGAGCTAATTTATATTTAGTGACTCAATTTCAATATAAACAATACAAAAATACATCCATACTTTTAAAAAAGTTTGTTTACGTAAAAGGAACACTTATATGGAAATTCCGTTTGCCGTAGCTTCGCTGCTTGTCGATTGTCGAACAACATATACTGTTGCTGCTGTTAAATGGAATGCATATATTTCACATAAATGTTTTAATAGATCAGTGCCGTTGGAACAATTTTTAAAAACTTAATTCACTTTAGTACTTTACGAATTTAGTAAGCACATGTAAATAAATTAAGACAATTTTTGATTTTTATGAATACGCTAAGAATAAGTTAAATAAAACAAATGATTTTGTGATTGATGCAGTTTGTATATAACCAATCTTATAAGCGCTTTGTCTTTCATATGTAAATATATAATGTGTATTTATATGTTAATAAATATGCATTATGTATTTATTTAGTATAAATATATGTTGATATTTCCTTGTATCTTAATATCGATCCGGATATATATATCTTAGTAACATGAATATAGCTTAAAGTCTACTTACTGTCAGTACACATGCTTCCAACACTGACTTGGGAATCTAGTTAATGCAGTAGTTTAGTGATATAATTTAGCCCGAATATTGTGTTCTATTATCTCGTTGCTATTGAACGTAAATAGCCAGGATTATAGTTGTGAATTAAAAGCTGTATTGCGCGCGCAGGGTTAGCGAATTCCACGTTTTATTACGGCGTGTTGTTTGCATAATAGAACAAGTTGTATTAGTAGACAGCTTAACTGCATGGCATAGCGACAATTTCGAAAAATTGACGTTCTTTAGCCTACTTACTGTAAATGGTCGCAGCACTCACATACTTGTAAGCTTACCTTAATATAACGTGACCAGAAATGTGGGAAACCGGGGATTTCAAAGCTGCTAGCGCAATAAACGGTAAAACCGGGGTAAATATTAAAAAAACTGGGGATTTTTAAATAGTTTTTGTAATGCCATTAGCTTTGTTTCTATTGGCGGACCAGAGTTGGCAAGACTTTTTACTGCGTTTTGTGCAATTTTATAATGCAGTTATGACGGCTAATAATACTGTTAGTGCTGAAAATGACTGTACTTGCCAAAACAGGCAAAAAATATGTCAAAAAACATGCGCAAAAAATTTTAAATTTCGTCACCCCCGCTTAACATGGGGTGCCTGTGGATTAACATGGTGCGCCTGTGACACTCCCCTTCTTTTGCGACTGGAATGGCCAGGTATACACTAGGGACGTCGATTTGTTGTCAACTGTGGGGGGAGAACCAAACCAACCATCCTATATGTCAAAGATGTCCATATGATATAGTGGTTTACCCCTACCGAATGTCGCACCTCTCCTCAGGACAAATGAAGAACTTCCGCTGCCGTCGGCACGGCCTCCCCGACTCATGCCGAAGGGGCACGGAAAATTTTAGGTATTTCAGCTAAATTTGGGGAAAAATTTCATAACAATTAAGTCATGTAGGCAAAAATTAGGAGAAGTGTCCTCGGTCACCTTAGCATCCTCGGTAACCTCAACAGGTATTGGAAGAGGGGGAGTCTAGTCCCCCTATCTCCTCTCTCGGGACTGACGCCCACGGCATACAGACACGAGATTCAGTATATCATTTTTGAGTACATTTGAAAAAGCCGCCATTAAAGCACCCTGTAAGTGTTCCACAATATATTTGTCAATTCTGATATACTTTTGTATTTGGTATCTGTTGGGTTACAACGCGAACGAAACGAACGCAGTTTTTATGCATTATGTGCCGGTATATCTTGCTATCTGCCCCCTCGATTCGAATGGTCGGGTGGAGTAATGATATAATGAACGATGTTTACTATTGAAGGATTGCTGACTGAAACCTCCGGTCCATGCGTAGGGGAGGCAATCCGACAGAAAAGAGGGCAACTGTTTCGACGAAACTTTATATACAGATATCTTGGACCAACTATAATGTAATTTAATTACAACTCAAGATATTAAAACATTTTAAATTCCACACTTTTCTTATGATTGTTATTAGCTCAATGCTAAACTGTATGTTTCGGTTTCTTTGCGCTAGTAACATATCCTATCGGACACTTTTGTCGGGAACCAATTTCAGCGGTCGTATGTCAAAAGATCCCAGTACGTAATGAAATAGAGCTATATTTTTTGTTGTGCATCAGAGTACGAGTCTATGCACGTCCTAACAAATGGTAGAAACAATGTCGCTGACTGCAAGGTGAAGCGTGGTGAATTGTAAATTGTATATAATTACTGTAAAAGTGAAAAAGGTAGTGCACTGCGTTAACCGTTACAAAATTGAAGGTTTTGTTATAATACACTGTGATTTCTCAATCAAATCTGTAATATTCTTGACGTACAAAATGAACTAGCAGTTACTGAGTGATCTGACAATAATTTGTACGACCATTTTCACATTCCATTGATCAATATTTTTCATCACGTACAATCCAAACTATCACATAGATGTTGCTTTATATTAAAATATTTATTTTTTATATTTATATATTTATAATGTATATGTTCTACTGTATATAACAAAATTGACATATAAAAATAACAAAATTCAACTAATAATAAGCTGAAGGTTTGCGGTTGTCTGTTCTATTTAGCTCCGTTTCGTAAAGGTATTGAGTTACCGCGGCACCATGGCTCACTACAAAAACACGAGCATGAACAACAATACGACAACAACAATCAGTCGATCTATCTATCTATCTATCGATCGATCGATCTTTCTGTCCTATAATCGAACTACAACTACTGCTGGTAATCTTGAAAGGAAATTAAAACGAACATAAAACGCGTTGAAAATGCTCGATGCTTTTAGTTTTGTTATATCGTAATGCCCGATATGTATGGAGCATGATTGTTCATCATGTCGGCGGATGAATATCAGGCTTTGTCGTGTCCAATCCATAATGTGTACTTCCAGCAGCGGCAATATCAGAGCGATAAGCTACAGCTATAGTTTTTATCAAAATGTATGCGTATCTCCTGTGCTTATTATATAGTAGTAATACTTTATTTTCAAACCCATTCGGAAAAAAACACGTTTCATAGGTTATTTTCGTTTCATGATTTAATTCGACCGCATCTGTCGCTCAAATCCCCGACTACCTGTATTACCAAGAGTTCTGGAAAAAGATTGTAGAACTGTATGACACTCGGTCATGCTTATGTATTTTACCACATCCGATGATGCATTCCTTTGTCCGAGGATAGGGGCTCCCAGTGATTGCTCCTTATGCTCTAATCTCATTAATTATAGAGACATAGCATGTAGTGCCACCAAGAAATCTTGTAATGTAGCCGATACAACCCCTAAAAGACCATGGACGGTACCTCGATGGGGCAAGTCGAAAAAATACGTGGCATGTGATAAAAGAAAGTATATGAATGTGAACGAGTGTTGTACTCTGCTATAAAAATCCACGTGAACTCTTGGTAGTATTAACCATTGCGACATTTTGGTATCTAGCACTGTGATTTTATCATTATCCACGTTTGACAAACTGATTTCTGCTAGTTTTTTTGTATTATGCTGTGATTTCGAATTAATATGTAATATGCGCGAACTGGGTTAAGATATATGCAAAACTGCGTGATAGGATTGAGTTTGGCTTTTGAGCTTATCACAACTGTTGATTTATATCGGAAATTGAATTTAAAACGTATATATATTATTGATTCTGCTCGAACGTAGAAATAACTCTGCTAATATATATATAAATGTTTCTATAAAAAGTAGATTTGATTCTATTAAAAATTGGCATCAGAGCCAAATCTGGTTAAATGCTTGAGTACAGCAAATTTACCAGAATCAGTTCTTTGTTTGTTTGTTGTTCTATTATAGTTATTAGTCTTTAATCCAATATGTTTAATTCCGTACATTTAAAAATAGCAACATACATGGTTGAATAAAATCCGGAACTTCAGTCAAGTCAAGCAATAATTTGTGCCTTTCTGGGATTTAAATATAGCTAGATACATTGTTGAACAAAATCTTGACCTACAATCAAGTCTAGCAATACTTTGTGCCTTCCCGGGATTTAAATATAGCTACATACATTGTTGAATAAACCCTTAAACTGCAATCAAATATAGCCGTAATTTGTGCCTTCCCGGGGTTCTAATATAGATAGATAGATTGTTGAATAAAATATGGGACTACAATAAAGTCTTGCAGTAATCTGTGCCTTCCTGGGATTGAAATATTGATACATACATGGTTGAATGAAATCATGAACTGCAGTCAAATCTAGCAGTAACTTGTGCCTTCCCGGGATTTAAATATAGTAAACGCTTGCTTGGTCGACACTCTTGCTAGGTCGACACATTGGTAAATTTTTGCATATAAAATGCTCTTGCCACTTGGCACAAAGTCGTAGATGCATGGGAAAAAACTGATTATTACCAAGGAGATTTTCTGTAGTAATACTCTTTTATATGTGCATAACTTTGTTTAATGGTTGATACGGGTCTGGACTGTAAGGTCTATCATTATAAACTGCTCTTGCGCATTCGCAACTTACGGGTGGGCGCAATGTTGATCGCGTTAAACCATCATAACAATAGCAGTTAATTCACGATTAAAAAACAAATAACGTTAAAATTATCTGTAGAATACAGCTATCGCGTTTGTTTAGTCGGCCACAGTCGTTTTTTCGCAATACGTAGGGAACGGAAATCTGTTAAATTCATCGTGTTTCTTGCTAGGTCGACAGTGCACTCGGGTTAGGTCGACACTTACTTGCTAGGTTTACACTTACGTTCCCTGCGTGCTTGTATATCACAACTATAAAGTGCTTTGTATTTTGAGAATACTAGGCCAACGTAGTATTGTCACGTACCTTAAAAGCCTAGTACCTACCACAATTTATCTCACTTTGGACGCATCGTGCAATTTGGAAAACTGTTTTATATTACTTTGCTTTAAGGTAACTAAGCGCAAATTGTCCAATGAACATATAAATATTTTCAGAGCTTTCTGACGAGTATTTCGTATCACTACACAATTGGAGTGTTATCATTAGCGTAAGACGTACAAACAAAATCTGAGTTTGTAATTTTATCCCTAAAAATTTGCGAATTGGGTAAAGTTGCCACAATTATTGCCAATTCGATTGTCTATGATAATCGTTAGCAGTATGTATTCCATTTTGAGCATATACTAGGAGGTGATGCCGCCACGGATAGTGCTGGCGATGTCCGCAAGCGGATGGATCGGTAAAGACCTTTTTCTTTCGTGGTTAATGAATGTTATTTCTTGCATACCATGAACCCGTGCCTGACCATGAGTACGATTTGTTTTGGATGGCCACTCATCTCACATCAATAACCCTGAGTTATTCACTATTTCCGAGCGCAACAGAATTAAGCTACTCCGAATTCCTTCTCACACGTTCAATGTTCTTTAACTATTAGATGTTAGTGTATTTGCCTCACTTAAAAGATCTTGAGAACAGCACGTCGTATGGTTTAGCAAAAAGAACAATTCTCTAACTGTTGACAATACGACATTTGGTGCCGCATTTGGAAAAGTATGGAGCTCGGTTAAGTCGAAACCAAATATTGGTTTCAACAGCATTTCGCAAGATAGGTACCTACCAACTCCGAACTTTAGTTTTAATGTAATCTGTTTTTAACGTTAACGGTTTGTTTTTTGAAGTCAATGATGGAACGCGACTTAATGTCACTGAAGTATTCACGAGTTTCATTACACCCGGTTTAAGCGAAGATCGAGAAGTGCACGATAAAGTGCAAGTTATTGATGCCAGAGTTGCACACGGTTTTCTTCCTCGTCTCACATAGCACAGTGTAGTACTTAGTCATAAACCGGAAATTTGAGCATCCACGTTGAGGATTTGTGGGTAAGATATTTTAATAAATCTACCCTCGTTTACCCACTGATCAAACATCGTTTTGTCCGACTGACCCGCAGGGACTGTGATTTGCATACAATCAAGTCTAGCAGTAATGTGTGGTATCCCGGGATTTAAATAAACTACATGCATGGTTGAGCAAAATCTTGAAGTACAATCAAGCCTAGCGGTATTTTGTGCCTTCCCGGGTTTAAATATAGCTAGATAGATTGTTGAATAAAATCTTGGACTACAATCAAGTCTAGAAGTAATCTGTGCCTTCCTGGGATTTAAATATAGGGACATACATGGTTGAATAAAATCCTGAACTTCGGTCAAGTCTAGCAATAATTTGTGTCTTTGTGGGATTTAAATATACCTAAATACATGGTTGAAGACAATCTTTAACTACAATCAAGTCTAGCAATAATTTGTGCCTTCCCGGGATTTAAATATAGATGGTTAAATATTTATGGTTAAATAAAATCTTGAACAACATTCAAGTCTAGCAGTAATTTGTGCCTCCCCAGTGTTTAATATAGCTAAATCCCTTTTTTAACAAAATCTTGATCTACAATCAAGACTAGCAACAATTTGTGCCTTTCCAGAATTTAAATATAGCTACATACATGGTTGAATAAACATCTTGGACTACAATCAAGTCTAGCATTAATTTGTGCCTTCCCAGTATTTTAATTTAGCGACATACATGGTTGAATAAAATCTTGATCTACAATCAAGTCTAGCAGAAATTTGTGCCTTTCCAGGATCTAAATATAGCTACATACATGATTGAATAACATCTTGAACTACAATCAAGTCTAGAATTAATTTGTGCCTTCCCGTGGCGCTACATACATATTGAATAAAATGTTGAACTACAACCAAGTCTAGCAGTAATTTGTATCTTTCCGGGATTAAACATTGTATCCCAACACATGGTGTAATAAAGTCTTGAACTACAATCAAGTCTAGCAGCAGCTTGTGCCTTCCCGGGGTTTAAATATAGCTAGATACATGGTTGAATAAAATCTTGAATTACAATCAAGTCTAGCAGTAATTTGTGCTTCCCGAGATTTAAATATAACGAGATATGTTGCTGAATAAAATCTTGAACTACAATCAAGTCTAGCAGTAATTTGTGCTTCCCGAGATTTAAATATAACGAGATATGTTGCTGAATAAAATCTTGAACTACAATCAAGTCTAGCAGTAATTTGTGCTTCCCGAGATTTAACTATAACGAGATATGTTGCTGGATAAAATCTTGAACTGCAATCAAGTCTAGCAGCAATTTGTGCTTCCTGAGATGTAAACATAACGAGATATATTGCTGAATAAAATCTTGAACTGCAATCAAGTCTAGCAGTAATTTGTGCTTCCCGAGATGTAAACATAACGAGATATATTGCTGAATAAAATCTTGAACTGCAATCAAGTCTAGCAGTAATTTGTGCTTCCCGAGATTTAAATATAACGAGATATATTGCTGAATAAAATCTTGAACTGCAATCAAGTCTAGCAGTAATTTGTGCTTCCCGAGATGTAAACATAATGAGATATATTGCTGAATAAAATCTTGAACTGCAATCAAGTCTAGCAGTAATTTGTTTTTCATGTGCACATATATTTGACAAGTGGTGACATAAGAATTGTTTAGCAAGCTTGTCGTAATCAGTAGTCATGATCTCACTCCCAAACACCAACACAGGTTTCCTAAGCTGTGATCCACGGAGATATTAGATACGGTGCTTAAATCATGGAATAGAAAAATTGATTCAGGTGTACGAATTGATCTCCTCAAACATTCGATACTTTGATATTCCGTCATCCTCTAATTTACTATCAAAGCTATTTGCGTAAATCTATGATAAGAGTTGCTTACAGCTGTTCATAACGTTACATTAAGCCGTTGCTGTTAGTAAATATGACGTTACACAGTCATATTCATCAAATAGAATGAAGTGTGTAACCATTACTTATATACACTTGCTATTTTAACTCCAAAATTCCTTATGGTGGTGAGTCAGGTACGTTTCTTTTAAATATCAATAAGTGATATGTATAACGGTGTTTTTTTATATGAGGTAACTGTACAATAGCTGGTCAATCTAATAATTTGTTTGCCTTTCATAATAATACTATAATGGAGTTAGCTAGTAAATAAATTTTAAATAACTACGAATGATGTAAAGCAATTGGAGTATTCATATTGTAAACAGCACCTAAGGGTAAGCTGACTCAACTCTGGTACAAAGAACCGAAAACAATGTCACAGTCCAACGGCTGTGACCTAAATTATGCTATTATAGTTTTAAAAAGTAAATAATGTTTTTTAGTCCTTGGTATTACTTTCTTGGATAATTTAAACTTTTCTTTTACGTTGTGCTAATATATCCAAGTCCTGTAAATCTTTTTCAACGTGTCTTAAATTTTTATTGTAAGCTATTTAATTTTTATATAATTTTTTAATTTTACATTAGTAAAGTATACCGACGTGTTCTTGTTCGAGATATATCACGCTCATGAAGGTGTTTGTCATGTTTGGTCACAAGCAGGTTACATAGTAGTAATATCCTGTTTTGCATCGTGAAAAAGGATTATTTAATTTGAGATGGGCAAATTTAAAAGCTAAGCGAATAATTACATACGGATTTGTTATGACATCAACAATCTGTCGATTTAGATTCATTCAAGTTTTCTGAGTGTACTAATGGTAGTGATACTATAGGCTGCGGATTCAAACCAAAAACCTGACAGTTACAAATTTGAAATTCTGAAAAATTCACATTCTTATTTTTAATTCTGTACTTATTTTAAATTATTGTAGAAACAAATCTTTGGCTCTATTTTACAGATGGGTTAAGTGTCTTTATGCGAACGGGCAATTTTTTTAGCATTTATGGTGAAGCCTGTGCTTGCCTGCTTCACTTGTTATATTTTTTAGTTTTCATATTTGCCTACGGTCACGTATTTTCAACCAAAACATTAACATAACTAAAAACACAAATGAAAACTGAAATATAGTATACATATCACAGGTGTCCATAGGGGTGGGAGCAGTTGCCCCTCTACTGAGCATCGAACCTCCTAACTCATATTTATCCTCCTCTGACAGCCAGATTCCTCCCCATCTCCCATTTTGGAAAATATGGCGAAATGGAAAGGATATGATAAAAAATTAGTACAAATTAGAAAAAATGGAGCAAGTTATGGGTTCTTAAGAATTTCAAAAATTTACCTTTTGACTTAAGCGGAATCATCAACGCCCTGGTAGCTTACAGATCTTGTACACCTATGATATGTGTATTTATTTCTCTAAGCTTCTTTAAATCTCCAAATCACTTTGACAAAACTAAACTAACTGAATGAATATTTTAGAAAAACAAGAATGTCAACATTTCAGACATCATGCGAGTTGACGTGCGCGTGCTGCGGTCGACAGCGTTTAGCATTTACGTTTTTGCTATGTCTACATTAATTCGTGCATATTATTCAGCAGTTTTTAGCCACGTTTTAAATTCAAACATTAATGACATTGATTTGATCCGGCGTATATTTAAAGGATTTATGAGAACTGATGGTATTAGCGGTTGTTACCGTTGAAGCTACTACTAAAACAGTCGTTTTTCACAAATCTACACTGTAGTTACTATTTGAGGCAACATTTTTAATGTTACACAGTGGGTATTTAAGGCTTGAGAAAAGTTTTATAAATATCCAGTACGGCATAGAAACGATTATCGCTATTTCGTATAGACACATGTAGAAATAGCTGTTGATTATTAGCAGTTCGCGTACAATGGCAATGTATTGTCCACAATTCGTGTTTTCTGCGCGCGGGTGATTCAGCCGATACTTTTGGGGATGCAACTTAATGTGAAAGACGCATAACTCACATACAATTGTTTAAACATGAGTTTAAATGAATTAATAGTCAAACATATATACACCATAAATGTACAGGGCGCATCAGGGATGTCGAATACGTTCTAGAACAAAAATACAATCTAACAGAGGCATCTCAAGCTCTCCAAAATGGGAGGTCGGTCGTTTATAATCATTTTGTTATAAACATAACAGTTAATTTTTTTCACGTTTATAAGCAAAAGGTGGACGGCAATCACCCCTCTCTTTGCAGGCTGTTTGATGCCATAAATTTTTGCGACAACCGTAAAAGATCATTAGCCACTCTTATTTAATGTGCAGTACATGTAGCCAGAACCATCCGTTTAAGGCTTGAATTCGGCTGTGCTTATATTGCGGCAGGTCCAACCCGATCCGACTCAATCAGATTTGCGCTAGTATTGCATTCGATCCAACGCAATACAGACAGACACCATGTCTTTATCTATTTTGCCACAGCGCATCATCGATATTGGGTTTGATAAAATTTTGCATGCTCCATTAGATCGAATCAGATCAGGCACAATGTGTACACGCACTTACACATGTTTTGGGGACGAGAAGGAAAATCACCACAGCGGGTACCTGTAATATAATATTGTCCAGCCTACGACCAGCCGTTCAAAGTTATAGGGGAGTGATTTGCAATGCTTATGTTGCAGTACTGCGACATTCCTGAACTTCTTTTGGTGGCACGACTAGGTAAGTGACTAAACTTTTAGCATATAGTTTAACGGGTTTAAATTTCTTTGATTGTGAACGTACCACCTTAACGAAGATTGTAATATTATGTAGATTTAGGTAGACTGTTCACAAAGGATTGGTAAGGAGACAACAATAGAACATTATTCAGCAATGCACCATAACTTTTACTCGTACAATCTTTAGCAAACGACGTTCTTTAGATTTTAATGCTTACATTGAGGGGTTGCAGCGGTGCAATACATATGCCAAAATACCAATTAATATACGGAATCATGTATATATGTTCTTATGTAAATGAATGTTCGAAATCGTATATCCAAATTAATTAGAGAAATCATGA
This sequence comes from Trileptium ribeirensis, assembly GCA_030248225.1. Lineage (NCBI taxonomy): Eukaryota > Metazoa > Nematoda > Enoplea > Enoplida > Thoracostomopsidae > Trileptium > Trileptium ribeirensis. The sequence continues at coordinate 9,145 of JASANE010022323.1, read as the reverse complement.
TCATTTCGCTCAATTTTTTCAATTCGACGAACATGAACACTTATTTACAAAAAATAAGTGTCCTTTTGGCCCATCGTGGTCACCATAACCTGCTATTATACGTGTGATCCACTCCATTATACAGTCCACATACAGTTCGAGTGACATTACAAAATTTAGAGTAATGTACGAAAAGTATACTGTATCACGAGCCGCTGTTTTAATTTAGACTGATTCCATAGAAATTTGCGGCAAGAATGATCAACGTTAAACGTTAAAGTTACACCTAATTAAGGCTTAAAATTATATACAACTAACTTTGGCATATATACTTAACCTAAGAAGTTAAATGTTTCGAAGCCAAAGAACAAAACGTTGGCTAAATGGGTTTGATTTCACACATTCCTAATTTTCCGATTTTAATCCCTAATATTAGCAGATGGGCTACTGTTTAACAATCTATATGTCCTTGGGAAGTTTTCACAGTCTTAGACTAGAGCTAAAACAATTGTGTTTGAAATTGAATAATAAGCATTTTTGGGCTGAAATCCACATCGACAACCGGTGATATGCCTTTCGCCGAACAATGTTGAAATTAACGAAAGATTTGCCTATAAATTTCGAAAATCAGTTTTGCGATGTAAATCGTATGATGTATATGCAAGCTGTAAAACCCGTTTATCAGAACAGTATGAGCTGGAGAATTGAATTAAACAATTATTCTACTTCATTATTTTGGGAAACAAATCTCTGTCAAATTTGGCAATATCGTGTCATTTATAGACAGCCACATCATGTACCGAGATGTGTTATACTTTTTAAAACATTACATACATTATCTTTCATATTTTAAAAGATTATTATGTATCTAAAGGCGTGTTCACACGCTCAAACTTTTTGCTCAAATTTTGATCTAATTTTGATCAAAATTTGTAAGCACCATTTTGCATTTTTGATAAGTGTGAACGTCGGAACATTGTTCAAACTTTTCAAAGATAGACCTGTAGCTTCTCATGGACAAGATGCATTGCCTGAAACGCATTGAGTTAAAATTTTGATCTCAAATGTTGAAATATCGCAATTTTCCTTTAAAATTACCGTCAAATTTTGAGCAATAAATTTGAACGTGTGAACGCGCCTTTGGTTTCGGTGTAGAGTTTAGTAGGCGGTGAACGTGTAGCACTCGAACATGTCTTGGAACTATGCTATAGCATGACCACTATTACAAATTAGATTTATTGAAGAAACAAAGTTGTTTCTGGCCTTTTTTGATTTTCAGACGGTTGTTTATCGTCGTTCCACCGCTATCTAAGCGAAGAGTTTGTTTCGTTTTCGGCAAACCTTTATTAAACTAAACGTGAAATGTAAACTGTTATTGAAGAATTCTCTTACAAAGTTTTGGTATTGAATAAAATAACAAGCTTAAGGTAAAACTATTAAATAATGTCACTGAACTTCCAGCTGCGTCGCATGTATCTATTCTATTATTTAATGATCCCGTAAACCTGATCTGTAATAGTTTGCCTTTGCGTATCGGTTCAATAACGCTTGACTGTGAGTGTCGGCGTTGAAATGAATTTCCACAAGCAATATCTAGGCTTATTTGTTTTAAAAATATCTTGAAGTGTTAATATTTTATTTCCTTACAGTTTTCTGTCACTTTAGGAAATAAATTGTCGCTTCCTCTACCAATAGATTTATCTTGGCGCTATCGCATCTTATATATACTAAAAACGAAAAAGCGATGTGCCCTATATATTGTGAAAATTTGAACCAAATAATGATAAACAGTCGCGAAGTGTAGAAGGGAGTGCAGCAATAAACCATGACGTTTGGCTACCAACTTGCTAGTTCTTGCTCGCTTATTATCCTAAGAATGGACCTATTTTTAGCCACGTTTGCCTGCATGTGTTCTAGATAGTATGCTCTGCACTGCCAAAATTCAAACCAACACTATTTCTTTGTTATCATGTTATGGCAGATAATACCAGGATTATTCAATTTCACTTAGAAATGAAATTGCTTAAACACTACAGCTTAAAGAATTATATATATTATGATGTAACAAACCCTAAGCGAATAAAAAGTAGAAAAATGACGGTAGATGACAGTCGTTTATCGAATTACGGCCATCGTTGCAATAAAAATGACATTGTGCATTAGTCTCGCAACCAGGTAACAAGATAATACATGTTGCAGCAGAAAAAACTTTATTCATTAACGTCACTGAAGCGCGCTTTTGTGACGCTTGGAAGTTTTCCTTCAAAATGGGAATGCCATCACGCAATAATCATTTATGTACCCGGTATACATACAAGAATTAGCAGTTCTTCAATGAGCATAGCTGCTATGAATTACAATCTAATCTAATAGTAAATTTTCCAAAATAATTAATGGTTGTACTTGCCTACTGGCTGAACCAAACAATAAATAGGAATGAATTATACTTTACCGCTGTACCATAGAAATCCTCAGTATACATTAATGTTTGTTTCAGACTTTCTATAAACCTATTAACTTTGAACAAAGTTGCTTAAGCTATTGAAGCTGCTTAACTTATGCATTATCGATTACGGATAAATATATTTAACTTTATATAATGAACACCATTTTAAATGCAAAACTGTAATGCTTATTTCTGACGTTCAATTATTTTTATTTCCTCTCACGTGGGTATTATCGCCATACGTTGATGCGGATGGTAAGAATAAGTGCTAACTTAGGTTTAAGCTAAATACTGCTCTGATAAAGTTGGGTTTTCAACAATTCTTCAGTTTTAAATAACTGGGGTACTAGCGTAGCCGAAATGACCCAGGTAACTCTGAGGGGCGGTACGTTATAACGTTAGAAAAAAGAACGTCTTAGAGCGGGGGGTTCGGGGGCGGCAGCCCCCTGACTTATGCTAAGGCTTAGTGTATGTGTCATATAAGGACCTCAGCTTAGACTAAGACTAAGGCTTAGGCTTAGTATATCGAGAACTGCATGGCCTGCACTTTATTTCCGCTCCTTAGGGTTACATGGGCCGGCGAAATAGTGAAACCAGAGTTTCCATACGTTAAGCAATAAGGCCACTGTAAACAATTTTGAATTTTTTTGTTTCAAGGTTTTTATGAATTTTAGCAGATGTTTTAGCAAAAAAAACAAACCATATAACATCAAGGTCGAAGCAATAGTTAATGAGATAACTTCTGGAACATACGTCCACAAATATGGCTAAAAAGAAAGTCGTTTTTATTCGAGCTATCAAATTCTATCTGCTTTGGCTTTCCTAATATAAATCTATTTGATCAGAGAGAGATCGTTTTAAATCGGCCAATCTTGCACCATTTTAGCCAGAATAAATTTGGAGCCTAATACGTCGTTTAAACTCCGACTTAAGATGAGTTGATTAATAGGTTACTATCTGAATTTTTCATAGCAAAATGGATTAAATTTATTGTACAGATGTTTTAATAGTAAAAGTAACAGTTCGTGAATGAAATGTTAGATAATGATTATACTTTTCAAATCACCATAATCGGATTTGAAATATATTTGGCACCAAGTTAATTCGGTACAATTTCGCTCGGAACTGGCCGGGTCTAAACTACCAATATCTCAACAAATAGATCTAAATCCAGTCGGTTTATATCGGTAAAAGTCAAATTCGACCGCATTTTGCACCTCAATTCAGAACTACTTGCAATTTTAATCACCTTTGTGGGTACATCTTATAGTAATTCCAGCTTAGTGACATGCCTAGGCGGGTATAGCGTGACGAACTAGTACAACGACGATCTACAAACGAAGTAATAAAGCAACACTCACCTGTGATCGTGTATTGTTTTACCTTCCACCTAATCAAATTGTCCTAGCTTGAAATCTGCTATTGCAGACGAATGCCAATAAAAATTTGATGCTACCTTTAAAAATGATCCAACATATATTTCTAAAATGTTTATCATAGTGGACGATTGGTGTCGTTAATCATTTATCCTGACCACCGATCTACTAGCAAATGGCAAACGTTGCTGGTCCAGTCTAGTCATTTCCCAGTGACAGAATGTAACATATAATCATCCGTATGATTTGATAAACTACTAGGCACTTGACCATAGATCTCGAGTGTCCATCGGCGTAGGGATGTCCGCCGTTGGGGGATGGGGGGGGTGTGGTAGCCGATAGGATAAATCATTGAAATTTGTAAGAAATCTTAGTTTTTTCACAGTTTTGCTAAACTTTTCAGCAAGTTTTGACAGTTTGCTATAAGTTTTTCCTAATTTTCCCCAGCTCGCAGCGGGACAGGGGATAGATTTTGCTTGACGAAGGTCCGTAACCATATCGACACCTGTGCCTTAGACTCTTAGGTAAAACCGTGAGTCACGTTAAGAGCAGGTCGCATAAAATATTAATTTTAAAGATTAAGTGTATCTATATTTATATTTGCGAAACTTTAATCCGAATAACGCCACGTTCTCCGAAGGTAGACAAGTTAACACTAAAACGGTTACGGTGACTTTGGCATTCACGTCTGGAATACATTCTTTCTATTCGTAAGCAAGAGGGGTAAGATCATGGATCACGACATTGGTATCAGTTTTCTTTTTGCACTAATGCGGCATTTACGTTATAATAGATCCAGCATGTAGAAGTTTTATTTGGCAATAGTCTGCGGCATACCAACTTGCTGTATACAGTACGTACATACACTGTGCCCAAGTGACTCGCATAGCGAAGAGAAACGAAACCAGTGTGCCTACTCTCCGCTTAGCGACTTCGTCGTCCTAAATTTAACCTTCTGAGCCCTTTTCAAAGTCCCAAAATGACTAACAATTTTGCACCTGCAATATATTAGAAACATTACGGCCATTTTCAGCACACATCAAAACCATTAGATCCTTCACTTCTCTAAATGCCCAAAAAAAGATGTAATCATTTGAAATTTATAAATCACATTTTTTCAGAAAAATTACAATTTGAAGAGTTATTTTTATGATGTATGGCTCCTAGCACTTGCTTTATTTGATGCATACTACGCGAATACACTTGCTATTATCGTATTCAGTAACACCAAAAACTTATAGATATATTCTAATGAACTGGATACACTTATATTGAAAAAGTGGCAAAATTTGACTATTTTAGGACGAAAATTTATGAAAATTAGATCTAGAACCGTTCAGAATGGTTAATAACATACCCAAAGTGGGGCTGACACAATGAAAGAAACACATTTAGCAGGTGAAACAACACTATAACCACATCGTTCTCGCAAAACAAGCAAAAATTATTTGTCACTATCCGATACCTTTGATAAAAGTTATAATGTAAAATGATAGGTGACCCCAAATGGCTAAAACCAAATTATCCCATTTGTGTCGGATTCGTGAGAATTTAGGTAGAAAATCACGAGAGCAGCGCAATTGCAAAACTAGGAGCCCAACTTCATTCCGTTACGCGTAGAATAAAAAATGCTAAAATCCATCAATCTTGAGTAGAGTTATGCGACGAACAACCAGACAAAAATAATTTTTGTGTCAATTATGCGCTATTACAGGAAACTCCGTTCGCCAGGACCGCTCTGTTTCAAATAAAACTGATACTCCATGACACATTGTCAAAGTAGCTATGGTATCTAAAGCTACATATTGTATTTTACAAACAGTGTCAAGAACACAATACACAAATGCATTACAAAAGAAGTGCAAAGATATCATGGATTAGTTCGATATCATACGACTATGTCAAAATTTTTTATGATGTAGTCACTCTACACCATAATGCAACCGACGCTACAGTAGTGATTTATACTGTATATCAAAGACACCGTATAACGAGTTGTTGCACAGACACCCAGATCGGACAAAATTTCCACAAGGGGGCATTTGTAACGCGACCAACGCATAAGTTTGGTTTGTTAATTTCAATTTCAAATTTTTAGGTTTATGCTATTCATGTACGACGCCGCATCCAAACGAGCAGAATGGAACTGTTGTTGATGAACATTTGAGAAGAAATTTTGAAATTCAACCGCCAATTGTGTATACATGTCGAGAAACTGATGTTGGTGGACGACCAGATTTCAAAAAGACCGATCGAAGGAATTGCGAAAAACGCGGCTGTGCCAAACTCAAAGGAACCTATCCGGAAAGTAAGTTCTGTGTTTAATGCTGTTTGCAAAATAAAGGCTCCACAAAACAATTGATGCATTGATTGTGACAAAAAGTGCAACTTTGGTTTAACGTACGTACTATGGCAGTTAGATATTGCAATAAGCAAAACATTATGTTTTTGGCTTCATTCTATTTTAATGTTTGAAAATACCTAAGTAAAAACCTGATTGATTGTATTACCAACCTGTTGAGATTCGAAAGTCATGGCTTGGTTTGGGTCATTTTACGCATATTGACGTGAAGTAAATTGATTCTGAAAGATAGAATTAAACGATCGCTTCCCAAGCTCCGAATTTCGCTCGTAATAATTCGAGTGAGCCCATAATTGCTTGTTGTCTAATAAAACTGCAAAGTAGTAAGTACCGCAAACTATAATTCAGAAACGACTTGAAATTCGTTTCAACCGCCGACGTCATATCTTTGACTTGGATTTAGCTAAAACTAATCAAATTCAGAATTAGTGGGCTAAATGTTTTCTACAAAATAGTATTATTGCTTATTGTTATTTTATATAACGCTGCTGATTTGATACAAAGTCGTATTTTCTTGAATGTAAAGCACTAAGGTCCAATGGCAGTTGGGACTTCGTCGCAAAATTATGTGTACTGCCATACACAAAGATACATCAAGCAAGGAAAATGCATTGTAGATGACTTTTTAGGCACAGGTTTTGATTTTATTATTATATTCGAAGGTCATCACATTGATAATTGAGCTATATTGGAGCGTCAACGGATTCTAATTTTCATTTCAAACGTATTTTGATTCCTATAAAATATTTATGAGCTTTTTGTGAAGGGGCACAATGGCTTTTTCTAACATAAAATTGGGGTCTGTTAAACGGCTTGTGCTTCGGCAACTCTGACTGATTAAGCTATGAAATGGCAAATCTGAACGGGTTTTCAGTATAAAGGTGAAGACTTTCGGGTTCGACCAGATATTTCATAGGGCCAAATGTACTTGTTCTAGCTAATCGCAATACAGTTTTGTTTGTGCTGTCGATAGTACACCGCTTTCTTGGTTGGGGATGTAAGTGAAGTACACCGCTTTCTTGGTTGGGGACGTAAGTGAAATGTATGCTATGCCGTTCTCGGTGTACTTATCCTAATGCTGAGTGTCAGCCTAAGCGAAGGAACCTATTTCAGCATTATACTAAGACCACGCCAAAGTCGCGAAGCTGTCGTACCAAACACGTCACACTAAGCTGTTCTTTTTAACAATGATACAAAATGCGGCTCCTAAAGCTGACACTGGTCCGTGGTTTAATACACAGTCTAGCTATAGTGGAATAAAGTACCATTTCATAGGGAGGTCGCAGATTCTCAAATAACAGGTGATACTAAAATTAAAAATTTTTATATTACCATTTGACACCTCCGCTACATATTTAGCTTCATTGGATTACAGCATCGCCGGGGCCGTATGGCGCTTTCGACTAAACGTGTGTTCAGACGTTCAGACCTTCAACACAAAATTTGGAACTCAAAAACTAAATAGAATCTGTTCGAAATATGAACAGATTTTTTCTTAACTTTTATTGTACTGTTTTGATTTCATTAATTCTTGACACAAACCGTATTCAAAGTTGGGAAGTTTTAGCTTTTTTTGCAAATCAAAAACGAAGCCAACAATAAAAAGATAATGTTCGAACGTTCATATAAAATGAAAACTGGAGAAAAATAAACAATGGGTTTATATCTTGGTCCGATTTTGTTCAGTTCTTGAGATCCAATTTTGGATTTCAAATTGTAAAAGTGGGCTTATTCATTAATAAGAATAAATGCACACCGTATTTATTAATTTTTCCACTAATACCAATATTAAAAAAAATTCATTCATTTAATAAATATATTTTACTCTTTTCATTGTCACTTGTTTTACTTCATACAAACTTCGTTACGGAACACCAAATTCTTACCTAGGATTGTACGCCAAAAATAAATCAATAAAAGTTGACTATTTTAAAATTATGTTATTTTTTATGTTAGACGTATGCTTTTTGACAATATTTAATGACATGTACGACGTATATGACATGGTATTAACCTAAGTATATTCAAAGACTTTCCTCAGTCAGGTCTTATACAAAGCCTTATAGTACTAGCGTTTACACAAAATTCCTCTTTTGTATTTTCAGCTCTTTACAGCTTTGTAACGATGGTAGTGATTCTAGTTGAGGCTACTTACAGGCTAAATCAAATGATCCAATCCAATATTGGCTGTCTGCTTTCTTAAAAATAAATAAGCTTTATTACTATGAATATTTGATTTCGGTTGGTTGCAAAGTCACCACCTATACCGCTTAAGCTACTGATGGTTTTGCTTTTAGTTACAACGTGTTCGGCCAAAAACACATCGTATTGGAAAATGTATACTTCACTTAAAAATTATCTCAATAGGCAATATATGTCGAACCCTGACGACCTAACGAAAAGTCGTTTTCAATATCTAATGTTTCTTAGTCTCGAGTATTGTAATATGAAGCGGAAACAATTTGAAATAGTGCCAATATTACACATCATTCAACGTTGTTTATTGTTCTATATATTCGCAGTTTTCCCAGAATGCTTTTAGTTTGATGTTTTTCGCACATACGTTTCAACTCTTCGCAATACCTGACTTAAATATGTTGCTTTTAATCTTACGCATTGTAAACGGGTTTATTTCAGTCCTAGTGAGAGATAAGCGGTTGGAGCTTTAGCTTGGTTTACGCTTAAGCATCGACAGTTAGACGTAGTTTGCAGGGCTAAATATTGGAGCTCAGTCACTGTGTTGTTATCCGGGTTAACCATTTATCGCGCACTGTCCTCCAATCATACCAGCGCACATTGTGATTTTGCTGTGTTAACTAAATTTGTAGTATTATGTCTGCTTGTCACGTGCAATGCTATTCAAGCGAACAGATCCTATATAGTTCAGTGGCTTGTGTAGGCCGGTATTGCTTGTTCAATCATGGCTCGATCCTTGTCGCCGGTTTGAGTTTGTCAAAAATTGCGCGATAAAAAACAAATTCG
>JASANE010022322.1:0-10127 GCA_030248225.1 Trileptium ribeirensis | reverse complement strand
TATATACAGAAAAGTTGAAAAACTCAAAATATATTTGTTTGAAAATTCTGTCTTTCACGACGGCTGCAATTCAAAATCGAACAAAAAATGAAAGCAGCAGCATGAGTAGGATGGACGATTACGACTATGCATGCAGACAGACATTTCATGTTTGCTGGGACCGGTGAGCAATTCTTTCCTATATCTACGATATATATTCGTGGTAGTATCAGGGTAGGTAGGTTCCAGTTAAAGGACTTTACATCGATGATCGTAGTCGTCAATGGTTGCCCCACCCCATCACCAAAAATGGAAGGAGTTATAATGGCAGGTTCTCAGGCCGTGCGCAATGTCCATAGCTATATGATAAGAACGTGATTGGATAGCCGAAATGCACGAAATTGCTTGTAATTCATATTTGATACGACTTGAACCATGTACCATAGAAATCATGTCCGTTTTAAACAGACACAGCTTAATTTACTCTTTTAACTCTATTTTATGTCACAGTATTTTAATTAGAAATTATAATTTATCAACTTACCCCAGATATTGCATCTTTAGCGAAACAATTTAGTTTAATAGTGCAACTCGTACAATGTTTTGCTAAAAAAATTTTTTTCGCCCAAACTAAAACAGTGCCGTATTTCTCTAACACTGTATAAGTATCATCTGACTTTCGCTGTGTCTTACGCCTTAATGAGTTTCAAATTGACATCTTCTCCTGTTCGAACCAGTGTATTATAATAGTATATTGTAGTTTTTTTTTATTTTTAAAACACATTATACGAAAATCATACATCATCATAATTATTATATTAAAATAATGTGTTTAAATTCTGCTTTACCAATATCATTTTATTGTTTTATGTAGGTGGCTTGAATTTAATATATATACACCATGGGCGTAGCAACGGGAAGCATTGGATGGACATGATTACTCTCTCTAGTTATGGGTGTTCCCCCGATATTTTTTGAACATATAACCATCAAATCGATCGGCTGAAACGACCGCCACTATGAGTGAATGCCCTCTGCCAGCTAAAATTTTGTGGCTACAATCACATATGCATTTACATATGTGTATAGAGATAAATATTTCATATGATTTTATATTACATATGTTATATTATAATGCATAAGTGTATACACATATGATATCTGTATATATATACATATGCAGTGCAGTATAATGTTTGCAGGGAGTATGCACATATAATACAAACACGCATATATCACGCAAGCAATGTATATGCAGTTTAACAGTGTTGAGTATCAAAGTTTAGTTATGTAAAATTAGATTTTTCATGAGTTTAAAATGGTGTTATTCATATATATTAATTTTTAAAACTATTGCTACCGCTGTATGTATCTGCTTTCATAATACACCTACCGCGGAAATTGTTGTGTAAGCCTAAAAATGCAGTTCGTGCTACAAAAAGCGGAATCAAACCAAATGTATTGCTATATTGACAACATTTTTTGTAAGCGCAGCATTTTGCAAAGTATAGTATAGCAAAAAGCTATACTAAAATAGTAGCACATAGAGGAAGATCAAACTCTTTGGCACGTAGTTGCCGTGGAATTAATTGTGTTACCATTTGTCAAAAGAACGTTTTGTGATTTCTCGGAGATTTGTTTTAATGCAAGACCAAATCCTTCAATTTATCTGTAACCTTAAAAATGCAGTTCTGCCTATAAAAAGCGGAACCAAACCAAATATATTATGTTTGCTATCTGTGGAATGTATTGTTATATTGACAACATTTTTGTAAGCGCAGCAGTTTGCAAAGTGTAGCTTAGTAATGAGCTGTACTAAAATATAAACACATAGAGGAGGATGTCACTCCTTAGCACGTAGTTGCGGCGGAATTAATTTTATTACCATTTGTCAAAGGAACGTTTGGTGTTTTATCTTAGATTTGTTTTAATCCAACACTAAATTCTTCGATCTATCTGTAACCTTAAAAATGCAGTTTTGGATATAAAAAGCGGAACCAAACCAAATATATTATGTTTGCTATCTGTGGAATGTATTGTTATATTGACAACATTTTTTAGTAAGCACAGCAGTTTGCAAAGTGTAGCTTAGTAAAGAGCTGTACTAAAATATAAACACATAGAGGAGGATGTCACTCCTTAGCACGTAGTTGCGGTGGAATTAATTTTATTACCATTTGTCAAAGGAACGTTTGTGTGATTTGTTTTAATCCAAGATCAAAACCTTGGGTCTATCAGCAGAGCGTCATAGCCAAAAAGCTGTGATAATATATATCAAATCGGATAGTCCTTACAAATCTCAGCTATATTCGATACTTTGGTATGCAATTTTAATATTGACTTATTCTTTCACTATTTGGAGTACCTATTAGGGTAATATTTTATAATTATATTAGAGTAATCCTCTGCACGCCAAAAAGAGCACATAAACGTTAAATACGAGCAGCTTAATATTGAAAAGCTTAGGCTCATCGTCCAGGAATATTTTACCGCCGCCGACCAACGTTTTCTGCATTTCTTGATGATACAATATAATTATAACAAAAGAAAATGTTTTAACCTTGCGTACCTATGACCGACAACGGCCTCTAACCTCGTTGTCACCGATAACTGACCTTGTGTTTATTAATTTTTAGTTATACGCGGTATGATACTTTGTTGCATTTTTATTGATATACTTTATTCTTCTTATGTCCCGGACGAAGTTTATACCATAAGTTTGAAGGTCAGTCGCTAAGTGCGAGGGGTACCTGATGCTCTCAGTGGAGGTCCTCAAGGGGGGATTGTGTTAAGGGGGTAGACTCATTTCTCCGAAGACTTCGTTTGTTTTTGCCAATTTTGCCTGTTTCTGCTAATTTTAAACGAAGTTTGTCAATTGTTGCTAAAATGTTCAGCACAACTTCGCCCCGTGGGAAGGGAAAGGTGGGGGAAATATGGCCTAATGAAGGCTCCGGCTCTTGAGAAAGCGGGTACCGTCTTTACCCTTTCCTATTGCCACTTATGGTTTATGTCTTGTACTATGTGTACACCTCTTAAATATAAAATACCAAAGCTTTACAACTATATTTCTAAGCACTACAACCGGATAATAACGCAAATAATTAATGGTTGTACTTACCTCTTGGGCAATCGGTACTAACTAGAGTAGTATGAAACGAAATTTAATCTTACAAAATAAATTACTGATTACTTCTCATAGACAAGAGACTCTCTTGGCGATTTGTAAGCATAACAATATGTATATGAAAATGCGTACCAAAACAATGAGTCAGTCGCTATATACGGATTCATTGTACATGACAAAATGTGAAGTGAACCTAATTCTCAATAAAATATAATATCAACCTTTTCATCTAAAAAGTGTCATGTCATATCGGACAAAAAAACAATTACACAAATTTGTTGTGAAATCATTTTTATATCATTTTTTGTAAAATGGGTTTATAAATTTGGCAATGGAAATAGCACGTTCGAAGTAGCATTTGTCTATTAAGACATTTGTTATGACATGCTTTGTGATCCAGGCCATATAAGAGTGGAGCCGTATTGGAAACGTTTAAAAACAAGTGAAAAAATTCGTTGTTTTGGGGGCTTCTTCTGCAGTATTCTAAGATTGTGTTACCTGTGACTACTTTTGCAGGAAAGCCAACCCTAAAACTTATCGACAAACACCGCTCAATCGATAATTTATAACGAACAATTTAAGTTATCATTCGTCTCGTTGATCCAATAAATTCTTAGTAAAAAATGTGTACATCTGGCACAACCTTTGTGATCACAGTCACTTGATAGCCATAAAGCATTTGCCGTTCGCATTGTTTCAGACTTCCAGATCTTTGATCTTCTTAAAAGTATGCTGGCAACATTAACTTCAAAGTGCTTTTCAATAAATGATAGATAATATATATACACCTTTGTGTATTTCAGTGTAGCTTAGCTTCATCGCTTCAATAGCTAGCATTTGCATATATACGCCATCGCAGCCGCTAGCATCCGTAATTCGAATAATTATTGCTAAATTTGACTAGTCAAGTCGCAAAAATATTATGCATCAGCAACAACGAAAATCGCTGACCACATGTGCAACGCTTGTGTTACTATTGCATGTGCTTGATGCAGTTGGTAAGTTTTCCATCTTTTACAAATAATTCATAAAATTGTGATTAACTCAAATTTTGTGTTCATAAAAATCTAGCTATATAATTTCCGCCAATGGCAGTAAAAACTGTACATTTGGATTGTGAATATCAAAAAATCAAGAATGATATCGTGATACTAGAAATGGGTTAAATGTGAATTTTATCACTAAACCATACATGCGATGTCACTCATGACACTCCGATGTCGGAGGGTGGGGGTGTGTTGCTGGAATCATCTCACGATGGGAAGGTAGAAGTCATTGCAGAGGTTCTTTAGTAGGTGCTGAAAAAAGATAAAAACTACAACGTCCTCTCCGAGTACCTCATTCTCTAGTTGCAATTTTACAACAAATTTTTGCTAACATTTCGCAATCCTCCCCACGCCTACAGCACGAAACTGCATGACTGTAATCTTTGTATGATGATACTCAAGACACTAAAAGGCGGAAGCGGGAATTTAAAATGGGAAATCTCAGAATCTATCAATGATGTGTATATGTCTTTAATATACGACACTATAGAATAGCTGGCGCTCAGTTGATTTCACAGCTTGGTCAATGCAGCCAGACTTACGGGTAGGTTCCTTTCGCATAGGAGTCATTATTTCTACGGTACCAATGTTTGCCAATCATGTTTAGATATGGACATGGTTGATCTGTTTAGCGTTGGTCCACGATGTTTGGCTCGAAATCGAGTTGTCTGCGTGACGGCCACTAACGCTCACAATAAGATCTAGACTGTTATAAATAGTGAATTCTGAACACCATACTAATCAATTCCTTTTGCTGAACCATTGAGCAGGTCTTCTATTAAAAAACGGTTCCCCTTTAATTCGATAATTCAGAATCTGAGGTAAAACGTAATGTCTAAAATTTAAGTTAACGGTGAAAATGTTCAGTCACGTATTTTATTTATTTAATTGTAATCTTTCAACGAAGTTGAAATTGTAGAGAGAACAAACTAAAATAGAGTAAAAGCATGAGTCCGCCAGCGGGGCTTACACCAAGAGTTCATAACGAAGTCTTTAGAAGAGTATAACACTCGCTCATACTCATGTACCTTATTATATCCGACGCTACAGTTGCCTTTCGTCTAACCTTGAAGAATGTCAATGGTCTACTCGCAATGTTCTTTGGTGGCGCTTTAATTACACTAAAAAGTTTCTGTGAGATAGTATTTGTTACTAAGTGTTATATTCTTCTAAAGCTTGTGTAATGGACCCTTGAAAACATCATAATAAATAATACCAAAACGGCAAAACAAAGACACTCAACGTAGGCGCAACAAGCGCAACGTACAATTTGTCTGTCATTTTGGTTAGTTTTAGCCGCAATAAAAACTGGTTCAGAATTACAAAATTTGGCATTCACATATATACATCGATTTCTGATTATTACTAAAATTAGCAAGTTCCTTAAAACGGCAGTGATTTGATTAGTGTTAATTACCACAAACCTTTAAAGTAAATAAAGTGTGAATAAAATTCAATACAATTTTATCTTAGTTCCTGAAATCATGAAAAAATCATCAAAAAATTGGGAAAGAGAAAGAACACAATTTCGGAGTTACTGAATATATCTGCTTTCTGGCATATATATATGTAACGTATGTATAAATATATGTACGCTTTGAGTTTATTTGCATTCAATGTTTATATATGTGGTAGATGTGACTTTCGCATCTGTATATGTGCGACGCAAATTATAATACAACAATTTTTGGGTGACAAGTATTGGATGAAAAAATCTTTGTACTATGACTTTACTGGATCCAATCTCATCATTGTTGATTATCAGTGCATTTCTTGCTTTTACAAATTTTATATGTGTGTACGATAAAATTTTATTTAATTTCATTTTGTCGAATTAAAATTTATATATGAAATTTAAAAATTTTTACATTTATTATTAACATGTATGGAGACCTAAAGGTATACACCCAACGGATAAAAATTTTGTTTTCAGTTTGGATTTTTCTTTTTCATTCTGCAGTATTTTTATATATTTAATATATATTTAGTTTTATCGCTTTAAAACATTGCATTCTTAATATGCACATTCCTGCCGAATTGTGAGAGCTGGCTAATGTTGCCCACACGATAACGACGGCCTTAGCTGCGTTTCAGTTCCAAACCGACCAAGTACAGAACGACATCCTGAAGATCGAATAGTCATTTTGAGCCCAGAAAAAACGTAGTTTTATCATCTCAACTATACCTAAGAGTACCTTATTAAAGGCTTGTTTATATTAGACGCTTGGCATATACACATAGTGCATCCGTTTCGCTTGATTTTACGCATCTGAGCTTGCATAATCACGATTGCTAGTTTCACCAACGAAAATCAGCCAATTAAAATAACCTCTAAGAAATTACCCTTCATTTAGATGTAGTTTTACTAATAATATAGCATTTATTCTAGTGCTGATCAATACACATTATTTTTCGTAATCAGAACAAAACATGAGACCACTTTAGGTGCGTAAACCTGGGCTGCCCGTTGGTCAGATCAGTTCGCGATCGCAAACACGATGTCATAACACCTTATAGACCCAGGCTTAGTTTGCGACTCAATAATGAGAAGAGATTGTTTGCGGTTACTATTTTACGATGTGGCACTAATATTCACCAATAACACTTGAAATATTTAACACACTCGTAGATGTTGAACATAGACATGCAATTCAGCATGTCACTTATTGAACGCGAATAAGCGGGCGAAATCAACTAATGTAAGCGTTCGCAAACTGTGTTATAACATCACGAAGCCTCTGTTTGCATACACTAAGCTGTTAATACAGATGTTAGAATTCTGACCGCGAATTTATATACGATTCAGTTGATGGTTTTAAACTATCGAAGACTGGGGGTCCTTCAGGTCTCCGAACTGCTTTTTAACTGGTGCACAAAGACCATAATTCGCATGAGGACGGCCGTCTAGGAGTATTATCATATAACAGATATTCATAAAAAATGTCCTCAGTTTTTGTATCCTGTCGGATTCGCTCTGGGCACGGCCTGGAGTCCAAGGGACCCTCTCCGGGACAAATAAAAATAGTCGTGTACATTTCACAGTCCTTTCTAGTTTGGGGAGAGTTCGACAGATCCCTACAATCCATATTCATGAATAAGTGTAATATGCGGTCTTACGTATAATTCATAATAGCAAATCGTGTTTTAGACTAAAATAATATGTGTGAGTGATATACAGAGGAGCCTGTTGTAGCACTATTTCTAAATGATAATTTTATTCTACTGAGCAGCGACGTTCTCGCAGCGGCGCGTTGATATCGATGATTTAGAATCGGCGCTGAATCAATACATCCTTGAGGAGAGAACTCGGATTAGTATCAACCCGTGCTCGAATGATGATGACAACAACTATGATAAACTCAGACGGGATAGGCCACAAGCTAGCATGGATCTGGTGAGGATAGGCTCCGGGTGACGAAATCTCCGGACAAACATTTGAAGCATTCGACACGTACTAAACGGTGACATATGTGACTGAAAACGTCGTTTGGGAGTAGCTGGTCCAATCTGTAAATTCTACAAGCCTAGCAATTGCTAATCAGAACGTTCGGTCGCTGGTTACTATCTATCATGCAGAGACAATTTTTCAGTACATGTACTTACCTCCAAAGCCGTATTTTAGTTCATCAGAACTTACAGCGTCAATATAAGAATTTATACAGATACAGTACAGTCTTTTATATGGAGTCTTTTGGGTACCCCCTTTTCAGTCTTTGCAGTAACAAAAAAATCCCAGTCTTTAAAGGGTTAACAGAATAATAACCACAGTGTACGAACATAAAGTGGACTCACACAGTGTAAAACTTATAATTTTTAACTTAAAAACCTACAATTTATTCCTAAAATTTATTTGAGTGATAAGGAAGATTTTGAGTAAAATATTGGTTGAGTGCTAGATTAACTATACGCGAACTACGTACAATAATGACGTTCACGGTTTGAACGTTGCAGATCGAACAATTTTGCTAGCATCCGTTAGGTAATAAAATTCCAACCAACTATTGCTGTGAACATGGAATGTCGACTTTACTAACTTGAAGCCTGCTCGTCACTAATACTAAAAGCTATATACTTGAAAGTCAAATACTTCACTAAAGCAAAACCGGCTTAAATAAATTATAAATTACATTTTGCAGTGATACTACTACCGCATCGAATATAAAAAGCAAAATTTAAACTATTCGATCAATACAGATAGTTTCGCTCATTTATGCGTGGTTCACAGAGATCTGCGTGCACGAAGAGCACACGGTAAGCTATTGCAAGGACGATATATTTTCGTTATGTTATTGCAGAGTGTAAATTGTTTCTATTTTGATTCCAATAGGTTCCAATTTTTATTCCTGAGGGGCAATACGTTATATCGTTAGAAAGCAGCGCAGAACTGGCGTTCGGCTACTTAGGCTTAGTGTACGTGTTATATATGAGCCTAAGCTTAGTATACCGAGACACCGGGTATCGGCTTACCTACAGGGTACCCTACACTAATTTTGGCTGTTCTCGTAAGCTGCTGCTTCCTTCCATATTTGTTGTATATGCGCCTATCACGCTTCATTTCATATTTGCTGTATTTGCGACTTTTAAATTATGCAGCTTTCACATTATAGTGTCCCCACTGTTTGTAACTTTTAATCCCATGTAGCGGCCCCTCTGCTGTACAGACGGCCACAGCCATAACCATATCGTATAACAAAATCTGAGCACGGTTCAGCTTGGCTATAGCCCTCAGAAGCCTGAGGGGGGTCCACTGGACCCTTTCAAAAACGTTTACCGTCAACATTTATTGCAATAACATTAATATTTATGAACATAAACACGATATTAATTTATAAATGCTATTGGGCAACGTTATTGTTGGAACCAAAATAGAAACGATTTACACTCTGCAATAACATAACGAAAATATATCGTCTTTGCAATAGCTTACGGTGTGCTCTTCGTGCACGCAGATCTCTGTGAACGACGCATTATCAACATTATGAGCATGATATCTAAGGTTAAACCAAAACCGCTTTAAATTATATAAAAAATTTTTAAATCACAGTAACACCATTACCGCATAGAAAAAATAACGCAAAACTTACGCTATTTGCTCAAAGCAGTGATTTTGGCTGATTTATCAACATAATGAGCATCTTCATTGTGGAAATTTTTCCTAAATCAAGCAAGGCGTTTTCTGATCCCTGGTTATACATTTCACGGTTATATAGCTATACTAAAATACTCCCGCTGATTTTGGTTATAAAACAGTAGGTACATGGCTTTGTTTGCATCTGAGTTATCGCATCACGTCAATGGCCTGTAGAAACTCCAGCATGACATGTTTACCTACTCCCAAATTGTTGACAATAATAGTAAAATCTGGCGAGGCGTGGTAAGGAACAGTTTATTACTTACCCGCTATTTCGCAACTCAGCTCAGATATTAGGTAAGGACTGTTGAAATTATTCCGTTAAGGATATTAAACCGCATTCAGCAATCTGTGGTAGGCGATGCAATGACTAGGTAACTCATATTTTGTAACTAAAAAAATTATTTACGTATATAGTTTAATTTTGGCAATTTTGGTCGCAAAATCAAAATATCTTCGGTTTTTTTACATTGTGAGGTGTATCTTATGTAATATTTTGTTGTTATGTCGCAACAACCACATTCTTGCGCACAACACAGAGGGAATACGAACATGACTTTGTTGGTTCGACGATTATATAGTTAAATTCGAAATTTATCCACTTTTATGAATGCCTATCAAACTTTTCAAAATAGTGATAATAAGGTTACAAATTTCGTAAAGCAGCGTCTATACTGAAGCCGACCTTGTACGCGCAATTGTACAAAAATTGTAACTCATCCTCTGCACTATTGCGCCAGCAAACTTAAAGTGTCCCCACCATCTTGCTATTTTGCCCTAAAATTGTTACAGAATGTCATTTGTTTAAGTGAAATTCAACGTAAAGCTATTTTGCGATCACACCAAT
>JASANE010022319.1:0-14283 GCA_030248225.1 Trileptium ribeirensis | reverse complement strand
TATGTACTCATCAGTTAGTGTGTGTGTGTATACCTGTAGGTTGCTGGGCAAAGGGCAAAAACCATACCGGAACCGGAATTCCGGTTTAAAAATTTTGTTTGAAATTTTCCGCGTTTTTGCTTTATCCTGTAATCCAAACATATGTAATATATATTATACAATGATCAAGCTCCAATACAACCAAGCAAAAGAAAAGATTAACTAACCAATTTGCCGTGTAAAACGTAAGTAGGGCACATAATTTGAGCAGGAATTTTTCGTAATAACCTGCAGGAGTTTGTTAAATCAAAGCCAGGTCGATGCTTGTAGCAGCTATTTTACACATCCAGAAGTCTGTGGGATACGTTTGAATTAAACCGGTCCAACTCGGTAACAGAGTATGGCTTACGCAGAAGTACTTAGGGTATGCTTGGCTAACATAAATTGCGTCAGGCACCCGCCAGTGCGCTTGTAAACTTGGTAAATCAGTTTAACTTGAAGTAAACTGACGTTATCTGCAACGCAGCTAGAAACTGCTTTCTTGGCAATGAACTGTATTTATTGAAACTGTGCGAGCAGCATCACAGTGTGTCTCATTTATAGCATTCTGATTAGAAAGTTATCATCATTATGATCTAACTGACGGGCACTGTTTGTCCAACGCTAGCCTAAACAGTGTCTCTGACCACTGATCAGAACATTACCTTCTATCTATTATTTTCTCTTAAAATCATATAAACCAAAAATTTTAAGTTTCCTACAGAAGAACATGCAACAAACGTATGTGTAGTAAAGGGAGGCGACTGGAGACAGAGCGAAAGTGTGTATTCTACGCTCCAAGCTATGTAAGCATATTCGATTTGACGCAGTATATGCAATGGTGTATAGTTGAAGGCATTTTTTGCTCTGGGTGTCCAAAAATCGACATATTTAATCGATAAATAAACATTATTAGCTTCCTCAATCTCTTTAAAGTTTCAGAAAGGCAATAACACCATCGCAAAACATTAAGTTTAATGTAAAAGTTATTTTTAATGCATTTTAAATCCACTATACCTTCATTTCTTCCATCATCTGTTTTACTATATATAAATTTCGAAGACCAGGTTCCGGTTCCGGTTTAAACGGACGGTTCCGGTTCCGGTAAATTTTGGTTCCGGTTATTCCCTGATATATATACACACATATATATACATATATATATAATACATGTGCATGCTACATATATGTTACATAAAATAAAAACCCCTAATGGTTGGCAATGTCTTATGGTTCAGTATACACCTCTGGGACTTTACGCTTGTAGTATAAAGTGAATAAAAACACACACGTATGGAAATTCACGTTTCAAATTCTTGTTAAATGTTAAAACATCCGTATAGAAGGTGCCACCGAGCGCATTTGCTATACTAACTGCTATAATTCAAGCCGATATCAGAGGTGTGTAAAATTTTGTGCAAATTTTATTCCAGCTCTGTAAACGTTTTCCACATTGTGTATTTACGCCGTAAAATATATAAAAACACTGCCCCAATTTTATAGAAGCTAGTGCATCATGGTATTATTTATACAATTCATATATGCATGTAATCTCATATGTAATCTGATATACATAATAAAATTTACAAATCTTGAACGAAAACTTACTTGCACCACGCATGTATCAACCAATTAACACCATTAAGCTGATAATCGCGCAGTACGACCTCATTTGAGCTGCCGATGAAAGATGGTTGTGACTTCAGCTTCACAAACTTTGGCTTAGCCCGATCTAACTGCAACATTACAGAAAAATATCATAAAAACATAATCAATGTTATCAAAAATAATGGAACTGTGGAAGATATCGCACAGCAGCTTTTAGAGAACTTTATGACAACGCAACATTAATAACTGTTGCCGATGCAACACACATTGATAGGCTACTCACACACTTAATTTTGCAACAAAACATTAACCTATTCAACATCAGATAGCATTATATAAAAAGTGAATAAGGAAAATTTACTGCAACATACAGCTTTTGGCGTCAGTAGTTCAATGCAGTGAAGGTCAACTTACACGCTCAATGGCAGCCTTTGACGGAATATTTTTGGACTTGCGTCTGCGATAATACTCGTGTATTTTGTCGCTGAAACGATTGATAAGTAGTGAGTCCTGTTCCCACGTGCATTCGGAATAAGGTAAGCACTCCCATTTGACAAGGTAATCGATACTATCACCATTTTCCACAGTTTCGGAATGTGCTACAAAAAGAATAATTGAAAGCATAGAAACGATAATTGGCAAATACAATACTGGCAGGGAAAAATCGGAACCGAAATTTGCCGGAACCGGAACCGTCCATTTAAACCGGATCCGAAACTTGGTCTTCGAAATTTATATATATAGTAAAACAGATGAAGGAAGAAATCAAGGTATAGTGGATTTAAAATGCATTAAAAATAACTTTTACATTAAACTTAATGTATTGCGATGGTATTATTGCCTTTCTGAAACTTTAAAGAGACTAAGGAAGCTAATAATGTTTATTTATCGATCAAATATGTCGATTTTTGGACACCCAGAGCAAAAAATACCTTCCACTATACACCATTGCGTATACTGCGTCAAATCGAATATGCTTACTCTTCATCTTGCTCATTCTAATCACGAGACTATGGTACATGATAATCGGTTATTTAGAATCGCGGTTAGTAGCGATGAGGTTAACCTACGACAACGTAATACAACAACGATACAACGATACTTATTAATATCATGACAAGATTATGGAGTGCTCATCGGTACGACTCCTGAATTTTGATGGTGCGACAGTGGTACAGTACAAAATTTTTGTACTCGCATGCATACATACATGTCGACGGTGATCATAAGGTATAATACTAACAATTGCAAGACGAGGGCGGCTTGGTTTTGGTTCCAAAATCCTAGGAAATTATTCTTTCAAGCAAAACAATAACGATACTGGATTTAATCCTAAATCCATGCTTACAAAAATGGACTTTAGTGTCCTCGAATATGAGCTAAATGAGTGTCAACAAGGGCTGGATTAATTGTCTAACGCGTGGCTTATAGGTCCCGGTAAAGTAAGCGAAGATCGACATTTTCTAACTGACGTTAAACACTACCTTGAGTCTAATTAACCGAAGCCAAATGAGTGGTTGTATACTATCATTATCCAAACTTTATGACGACTACAGGGCGTTTTTAGCAGGGGCTAAAACCATATTCAGAAGCGTGCAACTTCTACTAAAACTAGAACCACGCGCGGCGATGCCGTAAGGGCCATCGACACCATTCGAAAAGTATGAAACCTGCGGTTATTTCACCTGTAAAGAAAGGCTCTCGAAAAGGGCTCTGTTTGAAGCTAAAGTTTCAGTGAAATTTGTGACGGGTCCTACTCGACAAAGCGAGTCAATAAGCCGAAGTTCCGGTTGTCGGGACAACCGTAGCAATGTTCGTAACTCAGGTACATTCGATTTCTATCCTTTGATTTCGACCGAAGTTGTTGAGTACAAAACGGTAGGGGCTGGGGAAAACCTATAGTTTGCAATATCTTACCAATTTGCCAGCCTTTCTCTGTGAAACTTTGCACAGGGGCTGGGTTCGATCTAATTTGTCAATTGGCTATGACCGGGTCAACGGTCCTCACAAAAATTGGTCGGTCGGGCCGGGGTCCGATAGACCTGATATCGCGTCGAGCGATGTCGATAATTTTGAAATACTAAATTTTACCACTAGTACTATGAGTTACCAACACTGGGGAAAATAATATTTTCCTTTTCCTGGCCTAAATACGTGTAAAAGCAAGACCGAAATAGACTTGCGAAAATAGTCTAATTTGTGGAATTTGAACTGTAATCTGAGCAACGGTTGTGCGGGTCGGGTTTGGATAGCCTATAACTTTTGAACGGGCCACGGTTTTGCCGGGCTCAATAGCTTAAACGAAAGGCCTAAAGGGCCTCTATATAAAATATGAGAAAAATCACTAAAATTGCTGGGATGAGTATCGAGTTATTAACGTTTGAAGTTCGGCTAGGGGGACACCCCTATCGGGCCGTCGGGTTTGTAATTCCGACGCGATAATTTTGAGTTATAAAGTGGTGTCCGATTGTGGACATTCCTACGAAGAAACAGCGAAGGTTCCAGCCAAATTCCTGGAGAGGAGCTTAAAATATCTTGATTTTGCATTTTTGGTGGGGTTGGGCCTCTTCAAAGCCGTCGGGTTTAGGGTTCCAACTCGAAACCGACACGTTTTAGACTCCTATTCGTTATTAGACAGTACTACAAAGAAGCTGCCAAAATTTTAACAAAATTCCTGGAGGGAAACTCACGATATTTTGGTTTTCATATTTTGGTGGGGGCGACCCCTGTCAGGGTCGTCGGGTTTATGTTTCTGATGCGATTTTTGAGTGTTTTACATGTTGAGTCAAAAGCTCGGATCCTTCTCGAAATCCGGGTAGAATTTTAATCATATCCCTAGAGTGATTCTCGAGATATGTCAAATTTTCTACCGATGTGAGCCGTCTCGCTCACGGGACATTGTATCAGTAAGTCTGTTTATGGTCCAAGGTAAAATTTTAGCATGCCGGTGTTGCCTATAACACTATTGCCTGACAAATAAAATTTGATTAGGTTCCTAAAGTAATTTGCTCCAAAACACGTCTGAACTCCTGCCAACAGAACGTCGAAAACAAATGGACGGACTTGTGTCCAAAGAAATCGAATAAACCATAAAAGCTGGAAAACAAGACCTTTTAAAAGCCAGATAAACTTGCGTGATCACGGACGATGCAGAGTACTTCCATTAACTTTCAACCAAAAATTTATTTAACCTCGGTCGGCTCAAAGACTATTTTCCTAAATCCTAACTCGACTCAGGGAAGCATGTAAAATAGATCTCAACGCGAGTGTCGCCTTTGTTCGTATCCTAACTCATTGACCGAGGGAGGTCCAGTATAAATCGGGTGTATCATCGAATCTTTTCGAGCGGTTAGCTGAGGCTACGGGTCGGCTGGACGAGCTAGGGCGGACAGGGCTATCATGTAAAAATCAAGTATGGACATGGAGTCCACGGAGACTTAGCGTTACTTCCAATCAACACGTTCTTCTACTGTACCCTAGTGGCTGTTACGAACGTACTTAACCTAATTAATTTTAGTGCTACGATGTCATACGGGCATCCCTCCCTGTCCACACTTACAGCGGTCGGGTCTTTGTTCCAGCATCCATCGCCCATCCACACGCGCGATCCATCGCAGAAACCAAATTAAGCAGAAAACAAAAACATACGAGTAAAAGTAAGCGCCAGACCGGTCTGCAAAACGACCGAACTCTGCGCTGCCGAAGTCACACTGAACTCTGCAGAGCTCGTGCGTCTCTGCTTTTATACTGAAGTTCGAAATTTTTAATTTTCGGGGCGGTTAGAGTGCTTATTCAACACTTCTGGGGCGATTTGACCCCATTTTTAATCTCTTAATTAAATATTCTTATCGAAGCAAATTCCGATCATTCTTTGACATTCAATCTTATATAAATTTTATATAAATTATGATGATTTATTACTCTGTAGACAATAAAACTTCATATAGATTCCTAAACTTAGTGCGAACTTTCTAGAAGCTTCTTATAAATGGAATGCTAAACTCTGCAAATGATACTAAACGAAATACAAACTCCGATACGTAAACCGTTTGCTGACGAGAAGATACTAGAAACCTCCAATACAAACCTCCACAGCTGTATACGAATTCATTATAACGTTCATATTTAACGAGCTTTTACAGAAGATCCAGATTGTTGACTTAATATCAAGCTTCTATCAGCTGACAAGAAAGTGCCGGAGACACCATATAAAATCCAAATAAATGTAATATAAAACTAATATAAACTTTATAACCAGTCAATATGAAGCTTATTTATTGCCGATAAGAAGTTCTTCAAGAAAACTTTATTTTATATTGCTAAAACTGCACATGAGCTGAGGTCGAACTGTAAACATGTTCATACAAAGTCTGCGATACATTCCCAGCTTCGCCTCGTATACCTCAAGAAAAGTGTCGGCTGAAATGAAACGCTATTGCCGCAGACGTACAGAGAACGACAAGCGTACCGTTACTACTAACTTTATATAAATTTAATTCTATACCTCTTATTTACTCAAAGAAAGTATAAATCGCTTACGTACATACTAATCTGTCCATAAGTCCGTGGATCCGGGTCGGATCTCCACGAAACCGGTCTCATTCGAAAGAACGTAAAATTTCCTATAATAAATGTGAAGTACGAAATTTTGGAATTCCCAACGGTTTCGGAATTATGGGCCGGAGCCGATACTTTTGATACCAAATTTTCTAAATTTTGCTTCTTATCTTAACCAGCGAGATTGAACGCTGGTAAATAATATTTCGTAAAGCACTACGACTTTCCAGTGTGGCGATAACTAACGAGCACTGATAAATTTTATAATTCGGAGTTGAACTTATATTTTTCGGAGAATTTTCTCAATTGCCGTTCGCTTTCGGCCACCCTTTTTGTGGTCCTCATCCGTGAGGAACGACGTGAGGGGTATCCGTCACGGCCAATTATTCCAATAAAGATTTGTAACAATTTTCGTGGTCTTACCATTCGGGTAGGGCTATTCCTATTTATATCGGGGTCGGCAGGGAGTCGTACCGTCCTATATTCCTACGAGATCGCGTATGGCAAGGGCTCGCCATACTCACGTTCTGCACCTATAAAATATCAGTTTGCAGGCGTAAAAATCCCTAACTTTTCTTTTACAATCATCCCAAATAGGTTACACTCAATCAATCGTACCTCCAACCTATAAATTACAAAAATACAACGAAATATGACAAACAGGGTACATAACATCATAGTAAAATACAGGCGCTTCTATGGCCTGTTCAACCCAATAAAATAGTACAATTATAGCACCACATGATCATAAAAACGGTATACAATGGCAACAATAGGGCGGCGCTTTTATGGCCTCACATAGTAACAACGAACGATATGCATATAGCATAGCACTCATATACAAATGGTTAACGAATATTATCCCAATCAAGCGGATGGATCGAGTACCTGAAAATACATATGAGCAACAACATCGGTTCCAACGGTACACAATTATATGATAAGATCAAGATAACATATATCGAACACGTGCCTTTATGGCCATCAAAAGTATAACAAGAACGATGATAATGATACATAACTCAAGTATATATGCCAATGACGCCTTTATGGCCAACGATAGTATGGTAAAATCATAATGCCAATACATATACCAAGGCGTGCCTTTAGGGCACTACAATCAATACGTATATAGATGGATATAGATATCTGCATATACGGTTACAATTCCTTGACGATTATCCATCCCTGAAATATCAATAACGATACCCATCTTAATCAAAACAATGTCGGCGGTGCAGGCCGAAATACCGAAAATACAAGTCGGTTACATAGCGGGACTCTTGAACCTAATTACTCCGGACTGGTGTCGTTTACCTATATATAGTGCTGTTGAATTTGTTTCGATTTCGTACATATATACTTTGATTTCCGCTCTGTTTCAATTATTAACGTATGTACCCGGTGATTTCTGATTTGTTGTAACTATGTACTTATATAACTGTATTAGTCTTGCGAGTTGTTTCGATTACTGGTTTACGTATGTACGGTAGTTCCTGGTTTGTTCCGGTTTGGCAGTCTACCAGGGAATAACCGGAACCGGAACCAGCAACCGGAACCGTCCATTTAAACCGGAACCGGAACCTGGTCTTCGAAATTTATATATAGTAAAAGATATGAAGGAAGAAATTAAGGTGTAGTCGACTTAAAATGCATTAAAAATAACTTTTACATTAAACTTAATGTATTGCCATGACATTATTGCCGCTCTGAAACTTTAAAAGAGACTGAGGAAGCTAATAATGTTTATCGATAAATTTGTCGTTTTATTGGACACCCGGGGCAAAAAATGCCTTCTACTATACACGCTTGCGTATACTGCGTCAAATTGAATGTGCTTACAACGCATAGAGCGAAGAATAAACGCTTTCGCTCTGTCCCTATTCGCCTCCCTTTACTACACATACGTTTGTTAGATGTTGTTCTGTAGGAAACTTGAAATTGGTTTATATGGTTCAGGAAAAATTAATAGATAAAAAGTAATTTTCTGCTCCGTGGTAAGAGACACTGTTTAGGCTAGCGTTGGACAAACAATGCCCGTCAGTTAGATGATAATGATGATAACTTTCCAATCATAATGTTATAAATGAGACAAACTGTTATACTGCTCGCACAGTTTCAATAAATCCAGTTCATTGCCAAGAAAGCAGTTTTTGGCTGAGTTGTAGATAACGTTACTTCACTTTAATTTCGCCTGATTTACAAAGTTTACAAGCACACTGGCTGGCGCTTGGCGCAATTTATATTAGCCAAGCATACGCTAAGTACTTCTATGTAAGCCATACTCTGTCACCCAGTTGGACTGGTTTAATTCGAACGTAATCCGGAGACTTCTGAATGTGTAAAATAGTTGCTACAAGCATCGACTTGGTTTTGATTTGTTAACAACTGTTGCAGGTTATTATGAAAAATTTCTACTGAAATTATGTGTCCTACTTACGTTTCACACGGCAAATTGCTTATTTAATCTTTTCTTTTGCTTGGTTGTATTGGAGCTTGATCATTGTATAATATATATTACATATTTTTGGATCAGAGATGAAGCAAAAATGTGGAAAATTTCAAACAAAATTTTTAAACCGGAATTCCGGTTCCGGTATAGTTTTTGCCCTTTGCCGGAACCGCAACCGGTACACGATTTTCGCCGGAACCGGAACCGGAATTCCGGTTACTCCCTGCAGTCTACATATGAGGTGACAACAGGGCTCTGTAGTCGATGGGTATACTCCGATTATATTCGCTTACGTTAAGAGGCGATTAATTGATTCTGCTTACATAAATGTACGTATTGCAAGGCGACGGTGGGTTCCTCACCCTTTTGAGATTTTCCCGTCGGGTTTCCCAGGTTGGGGACACACGGGTGGATGAATTCGGAAATGTTGGCCACTAAACATGTGGTCATGATTATTGGGGAACTCAGCTAAATGTTGACCATTACCCTATGGACAGGATTTTTGGTGTTCGCTAAAATATTTTCCATTATACTGTGGACAGGATTTTCCGTATTCGCTAAAAATGTTGTCCATTATACTGTGGACAGGATTTTACGGTATTCGCTAAAAATGTTGTCCATTATGCTGTGGACAGCATTTTTCGGTATTCGCTAAAAATGTTGTCCATTGTACTGTGGACAAAATTATTGGTGGACGAAAAAATGTTGACCATTGCACTGTGGTCAGGTTTATTTGTGTTCGAAAAAATGTTGACCATTGGGGTGTGGCCAGGATTATCGTAAAAGTTGACCATTATTGTGTGGTCAAGAGTATGGGTTGTCGCTAAAAGTTTGCCATTAGGCTGTGGTCAGGATTATCCACCTCGTAACGATCCGTATGGATCTGTTACATATATATCCTCTAGGAATTTTATAGACAGTTTGGCCGTTTCTTCGT
The DNA here is from genome assembly GCA_030248225.1 of Trileptium ribeirensis. Classification (NCBI taxonomy): domain Eukaryota; kingdom Metazoa; phylum Nematoda; class Enoplea; order Enoplida; family Thoracostomopsidae; genus Trileptium; species Trileptium ribeirensis. Next base: position 4,711 of record JASANE010022319.1, on the reverse strand, counting down.
ATTAATGTCCGCCACGGAATACAACTTTAAAATTTGACAATATCGCGTCGGAATCAACAAACCTGACAACCCGACAGGGGTCCGCCGCCACCTAAAACTTCAAACATTAATAATTCAAAATTGCCGCTCAGGTCTACGCAAATTTCATAGATTTCTGCGCAGTATATGCATTTTGATAGTGGGTTTTGGTTTAGATTTAGCACGAATTTTCCGTATATTTCAGCTTTATATTTCTATCTCTGTATAGTCACATCATGGCAGCACGACAGTATCAGAGACGCGAAACTCTGATAAGCGCATAAGATGATGAACGTCGCATAAGAAACATCGAATTTACCAGCGTTGCTAAATTTGATTGCAAACGGCAAACTTTTTGTGTATAAAATTTGTCGATATCGCTAGACTCGATATCGGGTCTCGGCCCGACAGATCAATTTTTGTAAGGACCGTTGACCCGGTCATAATAAATCGAAACATTAGGGCGAACTTAGCCCCTGTGCAGAATTTCACAGAGAAAGGCTGGCAAATTAACGAGAAATTCGAATCCATAGGTTTGCCCCGTCATACTAACAAAATTGGGCAAGTATATCGGTCGAGACCCAGGTACCAAGCGAACGGAGAACGCCAATTAGGAATTTAGTAGGTAAATATGTAACGATTGCACCGACAACCGGATTTGCCGTTTACGGCCCTGTTTTAATAGGTACGGATATTTAGAAATGCTAATTAAAATTTTAGCAACAAATAGAGCTCTTTCCGACAGCCGTTTTCAACTGGAAATAGCGAAACTCAAGATCTTTAGGATAGTGCCGATGACCTACAAGACATCGCCGCTCATAGTTTTAGTCTCAAATAAATTTGTAAATACCTGAATACAATTTTGACCCCGCCCCCATGCCCGGAACTTGATATAACTTCACACGAATCATAGTTTACAACTGCACGATTTATGCAGTCACTCGATGGACAGAATTTAGTTGCTATTTCGCTAGAATTTAGTTGCTATAACCCTTCTAAGTTGTTCCCTAGTATTACATTTGTGACGAGTGATCCAAAGCAATTTTCACATGGTTACTAGTTAGAGAAATTGTGTTAAGACATCCGATGGTTAAGAAATTAATTACATAAGCTAAGTATTTTAGCCCGACCGAGCTTGAGGGAGTTTGGGAATAGCCCCCAGAGCGATTAATTGCTTCGACAGTGGCCTACTCGCACGCTCAAGCGTAGCATTTTTCGTTTTCGATTAAAGAGTAGGCAAATATTTAGTTCTCAAGATTAAGCAACCCAACATAGGACGAATTAGGAGTTTAGCTAAAATTTTGTCGCCCCGTATATAGCTTTTCCGCACTGAACTGTCCTTTATTACGAAGCTTTTGTCAGTTGTATGACCTAAAAGTTACACTTGTGAACGAACCTTTCGACACTCATCGAATCAATCAAAATTGCTTCCTAGCACCGAGTCCACGTTTGAACGATCGTTTCAAGCAATGAAAATTAAAGGCTGAGACAACGTCTTCAACCCTTCCGTAATTGTAGGAAGAGCCCATTTGGAACCCCATAATGGACTAGATAAATAGATAGATAAACGACGTGAACAACTCGAATGCCCCCAGCAAACTGAGGTTATGACATGGAATATCCGAATTAGCCTTTCAGAGTTTGGTATTTAGGATTTATTTTCTTTATCACTTATCGTTTAGCCTCAGTTTTTCGTAAGAATTTGGAGAATTGTTCCGCTGAGCCAAGCGTGTACAAAGGTCCTGAGCGAACCTCAAGATCTCTATAGACTCAAAATCGACCATTCATTACTTTTCCCTGGATCCGGCTCGATCCACCACTTTCTTAAAATGTACAAATTTGGCCGTCAAATCAAAATATCAATGTTGCTAGTCTTGATAAAGTATATACAATTAATGTACACAACACATATTAAATTTTAGTTGTAAATTTTGTGTTAGGAAAGTTTGAAAAGTTAGAAAATTCGGTCCCAATCTTTTTCTACCGGGACCTCTAAGGAGAAATCTTGCCTGGCCTGTCCACAGTGGAAGGGTGAGGGGACCCTCCCTTCACTTCCCAAATCCCCCCATGTTCGTGAGATTTTCCCTCATGTCTGTCCCCCCACTCGGCCGAAACCCCATGTTCAACTAATTCCAAAAATTTTTGTCTGCAAATTTATGTTTTTTGTTTGCAACTGTTTTTCAACATTAATTACCACTATGCCATTACCATAATGCTAAAATTTAGCTTGAAAATACGTTCACGGTAGTAAAAATGCATTAAAATATGGAAATATTTTGTATTTTTTAACCAACATTTATCCCCCACTTATAATTTCCCCCGAGAATGAACTTGGGGCCCCCCGAAGTTCCCCCCACTTTTCGGAGGGCTGTGGACAGGCCAGCTTGTCCCGCCAATGATGAATCTATCGTGGCTCTTGATCATGGACACAAAAATGTCAGTTTTTCGTATTTATTTAGGTTGCAAATGAATACAAACCAAAGCCCAAATTTCGCAACTTTATAGCCGTATTTGAAGGATAATTTCGTAGGAACTTGGAACCAAGATTATCTTGTTATACACCATTTTTTACGGAAAACTCTTTTTGGTACCAGGCGGGGGTATAATTCATACATACGTATGTGTGTAGGGAAGAAAATGTTACGCCATTGTCGCACTTGAATTTAGGAGTCGTACCCATCGTAAACTCACAAACTTGCACCCATATTAATGTATGCTTTGCTTATATTGCACCATCTTGACTGTTCAATTGTAACCTTTGTTGATTTGTTGTAACCTGTAGTATCTTAATCCATTTGTTGTTGTTTTACCGTATTTATCAATATTCATCTATCGTGTACCATAGCCGTTGATTAAGATGAGCAAAATCAAGACCGCAAAAATCCCTATTGTGTACGCTTTGACCCGTATTCCCGAATTTACCCAGTTTTGACGCCTTTAGCTTATCTGAACCTATTGTTTAACCGGAGTACCATAGTAGTCGTAGTTACTCGAATGGCGCCACGATAACTAACCGATTATCGCCTTGTGTTACATGTATGTTTTACGTCCGTCCCATTTTTCGAGTAAAGTAAGCGCAGCTGTCATTCGGAAGGTTTAGTATATAGTTCACGCCATGATTTGAACCTGCTGTGAAAGTCCCATAAAAAAGGCAATTACTCCGACAAGCCCATTTGTTATCCCTCCAATTTTTCCAAATAGTGTACTATTCCGGTGGGATTGTATCTATTGTATTTTTCCCGTACAATATACTCATGTCTGTATATACTGATTTTGGCTTATCAATAAATAATCAAAAACACAACTGTGTTTTACTGACATTAGTAGCGATACGTGCTGAAAGGGAGTTTGAAATCTGTTACCCCTATCGAGGACCCACGTTCAGGTTTGGCACACGCACGGAAAAGGCAAACCTTAGCGTGACTCGATGATTCCTACATTTGTATTATTATTAGTATCGAGTGAGTACGACTCGTGCGAACTAAGAAAAGAAATTTTTTACCCGAAAACAAACCTTCGCTGGACGTCCAACCACGGGCCGACGTTAAACGTCTAGGGATTTGTCGGTCCCTACTGGGGCCAGGGGTTTTTTAAGGTTTAAGGTCCAGCAAATTTTTTTTTGGGTCCAGACCTTAAACTCTGGGTCCAGATTTACAATTTTTGGCTAGATAATTTCACGAATTTTTACACAATAAAGAAACGTAATTACGAAACGCAATTTTACATTATTACAAATACATAAATTATTCCCTGCCTGTCGCAAGCCAGGATAAAGGACGAGGGCCATCCATGAAACCAGCAGTAAGCAACTATGTTCACATATAAGCACGAACAGATACAAGCCTGCAATTTGCAATAGAATTTATTTGCATTCTATGTCTCCGAAACCGAAACTGCCCTGGGTCCATCTTGGCCCAGCAAATTTTTTTGGGTCCATGTAAAAATATTTGGGTCCAAACCTACCTGTGGACCCAAAAAACATAGGTGGGGGCCACTTGCTAAATAAATTAACCGTTCAGGAAATTGGAAAATCAATCAATACGAAAACTTTGGCACACTTCCAGGTGGAACGACGATAGGGAACAGTGGTATAGTCTCTTTGGCCTGCCTGAGAGCCGGTGACAGAGCCAACCTTCGTAGGGACATCAAAAGTAGTACCGCTTAGGCTACGTGCGCAACCCGTCCGGCAGCATCAGAACACATCATGTAAAGCGCCCCAGCGGCTTACTAAGCTCCGTAGTCTCTTGGGACCGACCCGAAAAAAAGAAACATTTTAACCCCATTAGGTCCGCCCTCGCGCTTGCGATCGACGGGGTCGTATGGGCATTACGTTTTGGAAGCGCGTAATGCAGCAGCGTCACGTCGATATTACATATATTATACTCATATACACATAAGACCACAACATATAGCAGTCTCGAGTTTTCACACTAGTTAATGTCCACTGACAAAATTTTCAGCGAATCGAGAGCCCAGGTAGTGTAGGTGGAAATCTTTGGATTACTTCCAACAGGATTTATCTTTGAGTCGTGTCGGAATTGTTCATGTTAATCTAATAACATAACAACGCTGGAAGGAAATATTCGAAATTTATAGATCAAAACTTTCAAGAAAATCACAATTTACACTGTGTTGTAGGGATCTAGTCTTTGCCGAATTGCCCTTTTCAACGTGAGTACAATTCATTCGTGTC
>JASANE010022318.1:0-48199 GCA_030248225.1 Trileptium ribeirensis | reverse complement strand
CATGGTCAAAAGTTACTTCCAACTAGGTTTTAGCTAAAATTTATAGGTGGTGAAGGGAATGACTCGGGGGACGTAGCCGTTTGCATCCTCGAGTGACACGCGTTGTCCCCAATCGTCTGAAAATCGAGCAGCAGCGTCGAATCCCCATTCGTTCGTTGTTTCTGGTTAGTGTGCGATGCAGACGACTGCGGATCCGAACGTGACAAAATTTTGAGAGGCTCACTAGCTGAACATAGAACGAATCAGAGACTGGAGCTCGCGGTGAGCTAAAACGTATCCAGCTTTGGTGGGACGTGGGCTTTCAAACCGTGTAACTACATGGGAAACCTATGTCGGCACCTACTCCCGGAGCCCTCTGAGAGCGAGTTTCAAATTAGTCGGACCGTTCGCGAGCCGCTCCAGTCACTGTCGAAATTATGTAAAATTTTGGACCTTCGGTCCCGTTTTTCTCGGAGTTCAAGTTACTCAATGAAATAAATCATCGTGGGTTAGTAGGTAACCAACCGTTAAATTAAAGTAAGATCACTATCGAAAAATTCTCAGGAGACGCATCGGCTTCAGAAACATTTCGTTTGGTCCAACTCAATCAAAAATTTTTAGGGTATCGTGTTCAAAAGGGGTTGCAACATGTACTTTAGGTATCTTGTAGGGTACCCGAAAATTTCACGTTATATTATGAATGCTATTAATGAGTGCTGTATGCCCCGATTGGGCAATGTCATAAAGTGTGCTGAATACAAAAAGGGATCAATAGTAAATCGATTGAACCGTGTGTCATTTTTGAAGCAGTTAGGAAATTTTGTTTAAATCTCTGAACCTCGCAAAATCGTATAATCAATTTAAACCCGAACCCTTAGGAACTTTTGAGAATTTGAGCTTAAGTCAATTTTGTGCCATAGCGAACAAGTCATCCACCATCCCGCGCCGTATTACCTCCGTGGTTCACTCGAAGTATCAAAACGCCGCACTGCGAACCACTCATAGTTAACCATCGCTTTGCATCATTCGCCGCCCGTCATGTATCACTGGTAGGTAGGGTCTTGACCCCCGAGGGACTGGGCCTCCACCTCAGTGCCCCTACGTTTTTATAAGTAATCAAATTCCGGGGACATACCTCGACTAGGCCCTTTTGGATTGACACGTGCTCATAGTCTAGGTTTCAGGTCCAGTCTCTAGGATTAGAAACGGGACACACCAACGGGGAATCTCGCCAAGGCTATACTTGGATCAAAGACCCCCGCTTAAGGGAGTAAGTAAATTATGAGGGAACGGCGATTAAACCTGTGAGAAGGTTTAATGGTTGACTCTCCCACGGGGTACCTTCATACCATTAGAGACGTGAGCCAACATAGGGGCCAGGCCGAACACCCTGATTAACCCGCCGGCAGCCTGCTAAGCTAAGCGGTTCCTTAGGTCATCGCATAGATCACCGGGGAGTCGTGGAAGCCGGGGTTGTCCGGGAACCACTCCCAGAAAAATGGTGGTGCAGCTGGGATCTCTTAGGGCCAGAACTGGTCCTAGTACACAATAGTTTGGCTTAAGGACGGCGTAACATAAATTTGGATGCCCCTAAAACTTATTAGCCGAAAAACGATACTCCAAATTTAGCATTGATTTTCCTGGCAAAGCAGGAAGGATAAAATCTCAGTTTAGACGGTTCAGCTAAGTCAGGGAGCGCTCTTAATTCTCGAGTAAATATAAGTGTTTATCTATTGACTATCCATCCATCGCGGACACCTTCTACCTCCCCAAGCCAACGCACTTCGAACACGAACGGTACAATACACTTATGTTGAACGCATCCGAAAGTTGTAATGATATAAACGACTAATAGCGCTCAGGATGAAGGCAATTTCAGTTTACTAAAAATGGAAGCTCTACCGTAATATATTAGATTTAAAATATATTTCCTAGAATGATAACAATAATGACTATAAAGCATCAAAATATATACACCGTAAAAATAGATTCCGTCACTATGACAAAAAATATATTAGCATATATTTAATACATCCAAAATCAATAAACGGCCCAGGTAACCCAGGTCCAGGCAATATATATGTTATATCGTTAGAAAAACAACAGCTCCGAGGGAGTGTGTAGCCACCAGACTAAGGCTTATTGTATGCTTATATAAGAACCTAAGAGTAGGCTAAGTATATGATGATATGACATATATACATTATAATTTGGCTCCTCAAGGAGGAATTATTTGGTCGGTTTCATAAAGAACCTAGCAAAGTGAACGAACAACGCGCTCGGAAACATGCGCCATGAGACTAAGGGACAATACGTTATATCGTTATGAAACACCTTCGAGCGGTGGGCCTGAGCGTGCATTATTTCTGCCGGCGACTGCATTACTTGTATATATAATCAATTTTTGTTAAACCGACTCTAAATTGATGTAATCTTTCATTTCAATAATCTTCAATTATATACTTACAGCCACGGCTAGAAATTTCGTTTCATCGAAATAATTAATTGAAATTTTTAATTATAATGGTTTGCGCTTTTAACATAAAAATTTATCAAAATTTTTGTTAAACCGGCTCTAAATCGATGTAATATTTAATTTCAATAATCTTCATTTACTTACAGCCACGGCTAGAAATTTCGTTTCATCGGAAATAATTGAAATTTTGAATTATAATGGTTTGCGCTTTTAACATAAAAATTTAACAAAATTTTTGTTAAACCGGCTCTAAATCGATGTAATCTTTCATTTCAATAATCTTCATTTACTTACAGCCACGGCTAGAAATTTCGTTTCATCGAAATAATTAATTGAAATTTTGAATTATAATGCTTTGCGCTTTTAACATAAAAATTTAACAAAATTTTTGTTAAACCGGCTCTAAATCGATGTAATCTTTCATTTCAATAATCTTCATTTACTTACAGCCACGGCTAGAAATTTCGTTTCATCGAAATAATTAATTGAAATTTTGAATTATAATGGTTTGCGCTTTTAACATAAAAATTTAACAAAATTTTTGTTAAACCGGCTCTAAATCGATGTAATCTCTCAGTTCAATAATCTTCATTTACTTACTGCCACGGCTGGAAATTTCGTTTCATCCACCACCACCACCACTTCCTTTAGAGTCGATTGCTTCTATCGCGCGTGCAACGGGTTCGACTGCACCGTGACTTCAGCACTCTTTTCCATTTGTCCCTGTCTTGCGCGTCCTCAATTCGTAGCCCTATCGATTGCATGTCTTCTTTGACGACACGTTCCAAATTTCGTTTCATCAACCACCACAACTTCCTTTAGAGTCGATTGGTTCCATCGCGCGTGCAACGGGTTCGACTGCACCGTGACTTCAGCACTCTTTTCCATTTGTCCCTGTCTTGCGCGTCCTCAATTCGTAGCCCTATCGATTGCATGTCCTCTTTGACGACCTTTCCCACTTCTTTTTCGGTCTTGCACGGGGAGCCTTTCCTTCGAATTGGACTTCAACGCAGAGCGTTGAACTTGGCCGTATCATCTCAGCCTCCGGTTGGTCAGTTCCGTGTCCAGCGACGTAAGTCCAAGTGATTTCGCCACATTCTCGCTGGATGTGCGGTCTTCCCAACGCACTCCTGCCATTTCGTTTCATCGAAATAATTAATTGAAATTTTGAATTATAATGGTTTGCGTTTTTTCTAAACATGCCGCAGTTTATTTCTGTTTGGACTCAGTGTAAATAATCGTTCGCCAATTTACAAGTGCAACAATTGGCTACAAACCTTGCCGATATCGGACACAAAACAGTGCGAAGCTACTGACTTTACCTCTCTTGGGCACAAAAACGTGAGGTTTGTCTGCCAACACTCTGCCAACCTTTTTTATGCACACTATAGACCGAAATCGGGTCGGGTCCGATTCAGTTCGTCAGACTAAATTTGGACGCTGCGATTGACCCGAATAATGTCATCGCAGATCAAGTTCTATCCGCGTGCAAAACAGATTTTTTAGTAACACAGCTGTGATCAATGAGAATATATGTGTAATACATGTGCTATATCATTATAAGTACAGCACAAAATATACTGGCTGCACGTATATATACATATAGAGAATGCATTTGGGTCTACGAACCGTCCGATCGCGCAAGGTCTTGAAATTTGACCCAATGCGGTTTCGATACTACATACACCATGCCATTACCAATCATACACTTAGCTATGTATTCCATCTTAAAATTCCTTTGAAAACACTATGACATCAAACAGCCATTTTATAATGAAATTATGGAAGAGACATCCAGGGTACCTTAAACCTCCACATGAGGGGTCTTTATAATGTAAACACAGCATTAGAAAGCCTTAGAACCAAAGCATAGCCAAAATTATTGAACACAACCAACATTTGAAATAAAAGTAGCAGAAAGAAATCAGTAAACAGCAAAATATACGTATCTTCAGATATGCCAAAGATTAACAAAAGCAGATGTTGCTGTTGGCATCTTGTGACGATAAACTTATAGGTTTAGGCCTTATACAAATGATCTGAGAATATCAGAATCCAAACGCTTATAGCTACTTAATTGGAAATAGGTTTCCACTGTAGTAAAATGTTCTGTCTGGCCAAGTCGTAGGATGAAGAATTGGAGTTGCAATCGTATCATGATGGTTTGAATTTCCACTGCTGTAGCATACCTAAACCCTAATCTAAAAATGTATTGTCTGGCCAAATCGTAGGCTGAGGAGCCGCCTTATCTGGATAGTCCGATTTTCCACCAGTTTTCGAAATTAAGCGAACATTGGTTATTTCGATTTTGTGCGAGATTCCTTTGCACATGTCGTAAATTGTCAACGCGGCAACGACAACTGCCGTCAAGGCTTCCATTTCGGCTCCAGTACGCGCGTAGCATTGCGCCGAAGAACGAACGTCTATCCGCCACGAGCAACGATCATCATTGTCGTTAGGGACACTGGTACCGCTTTTGACAGTTCGATCATCCTGGCCACAAGTGACGTCATCACCGGTGCAAGATTGAGCCCCTCGGCCGTCACGAACCTCGTTCAGCGTCGAATATCGGTCGTCATTATTTGTCGTTCGCCGGAGTTGAACCTCAACCTGAATGTCATTCAACGGCAAATGATGACAAAGCGGGATCAGCAGTGACGTCCGTTTGGCAGCCATTATGCCGGCAAGTTCCGCAGTTGCAAATACGTTACCTTTTGCGATATTGTTTGACGCTAGCGCAGATGCAATACTGGAGCTAATCCAGATTGAACCCGTCGCTACGGCGGTTCTATGAGTCACCGGTTTGTCTGAAACATCGATCATTTTGACATGTCGGCCGTCACGGGATAAATGACTAAGTGATACTTGATCGCTTGCGGCAGATTTAGTTGACGTCAGTAGGTCTAAGCTCTGCTGATCAGTATAAAGGGATCCTGTGTTAGAACTCCATGTAGTGTAAAAACCGGTTTTAGCAGCATCGTCCAAGAGAGCGAAAGAATCGGCAGAGTTGCCATCTCCTCCTCGAAATATCGTCTGCCGTGTTTCGAGATTGCCATTCGCTTCCTTTACTTGCCTATCAGCTCCGTCTAAGGAAAAGCGAAAAACTTCGCGAAACGAAGCACCCAATCGCGTCATGTATTCATCGGACGCATTAAGACGCCAGTCGTCGCTGCTTGATCTACCATATTCCCGGCTAGCCGAGTCACTGCCAATGCCCTTCAATTTATCGTTTGAAAAATTACTATCGGGATCACTGGCGTGTTTGAGTTCCCCGCCTCCGGTAACCGGCTTAGCCGAGAATTGCTCAGTCTGAGAAATTGTTTCAGGCATCTCTTCGGCTGGGGCATTATTTGCAGCACTAACTTCGCGAATATGCTCAACGATGCGTGTAGGCCATCCACCAGGCTGACCGCAGATTCGTCCCGGATTGTCAAGGTACGGACTAAAATCAAAATCCAAACTGTTTCTGTAGTCCTTATCGTTTTCGCGGACATTAATTTTCACCCTCCTCAATCGCTGCTGGTTTGAGGCTATCTTGTATGGTTGCTGTGGATTTTCGCCACGTTGGTGTCTTAGAAACGATGGAATGTTCTTCAAGTCATACGACGTAGCAGCTTTCGATATTATCTTGCGAAGTCGCGATGCAACGTCGGCCGGCGAGCTAGAATTTTTCCTCGAGTCCTTCGCGGAGCTAGTTGAATACAATCCGGTGTCGGTCCCAAGGCAACGATAAGAAGGCGCCAGAGACAACCGTGATAGCAAAACCCCTGTTTTTACACGATAGTTACAAATACTAATATATTTCGGTGCACTAAACTGGATATTCTTTGTGTAACAAGACTCAGGACTCGAAATTGTTCTCAACAACGGCAATTTGTTTGAACAATAATTCACATTTTCGGTATGTCCGATCTCTGACGAAATTTCACTGCCAACAGTACAATCCATACGTCTACTACAGTCACTCGGTAGCCGATCAATGGAATGTTGCCTCAGCGTACTGTCGAATTTTCGATCTAACCATCTAAGTGAACTTTTACAAAATGAACAACGACCAACAGAAATACCGGCCCTTAATGATAATAGACAGAAGTCATTGGATTCCAATAATACTGGAATCGCACGATAACGTGAGCAATACACGGAGCCATTTGACACTTGAGCAAAACGATCCGAGTCTGTAATAATTATTATAAAACAATAATGTTATTGTATTACAATTGCAGCCGAAGCCTTAAGCCAGACATTAACACAAAAGGCTCAAATGTTCATATACTGTTAGTTAAATTTGCTCAAGAACTATTTAAAATAAAGTCACATTCAAAAAGTTTATCATACCTGCAAGCAATATAAAGTATTTTACTATATAAAATTTTGCGCTAAATCATTCGATGAACATAATTCATGCTGATTACTTTATCATTGTAATAGGTTAAAACGAACCAATTTCTACAGCTCCAATACTGTTCAGCTCCATACGCAGAGTTGCACACGATGGATTGCTTCTAAATACTTTGAGAAAAATGATTGTGCCAGAAAGAAAAAATTCTACCGCAGCAAACAATTTATATAAAATTGTACATTGTTTTCCAGAAAAGCATATTATTTTCATTATCTTTAAATAAACTCATTACTGGTTAGATCAAGAGTGATGAGTAGAGCGGAGCGCTGCACTAGGCACCGTTTTCCTTGTCTCAACACAGGACAAAAATTACTTCAATTTTTTTCTTTACACATAGAAATCCTACAAAATACTTTTGGGAAATCATTAAAAAACTTGAAATAATTATTATCAGACCATACTTCTATAGGATAAAAAATTTTAAAGCATTTTCTTCAATATCAAAACAGGTGAAACATTTAGAAATTGTTAAGCCACAGATTTTGAAAAAATCCGAAAAATTGTTGAACTTCGCATACCTATCCAAAAAATGGAAGATAAATCATCGAGCCGAAACTTAGGCGACTCGTATATACGAAAGCACTTCACCGAGTCATGGTAGAATCGTTCTGTTCGTCCAAACTTCCAAAATTTGGACATTGAGAAGCACACGAGATGATCCTAAGCGCTATATACAGTACGGTAGCCCTCGTCGCTGTGTTTAACACGCCTTTGAAAAGCAAAAGCAAGTTACCGGTCACAAAGAAATGTTGACAAAAAACTTTTACGGACCATGTAGTAATTTACAATAATTGAACAGACCGGGTGAACTGGCCAGCGTTTAATCGAAAACAAGAAGTAGGATTTCCACCGCCGTCGAAAATGTAATGTCTAGAGCTGCGCCGAACAGATAATAATAATAATAAACTTTAAGACTGCATCATACACACACAATCATAAAATGAAACAAATACCTCTAAGAAAATGAATTTTTCACCCACCAATTAGAATCATCGGTCGATTGGGCAATTGCGACAACAACGTCATGCCTTAAATAGAAGAAAAAATTATACGGATAAAATAATTTTAACCACTTAGCATGAGAACGCGCCTTTAGTAACACACTTAATCGCTGACATATATACTATATTATAGGCGGTACGAAAACTGAAACTTATATCTTACGTAACGCTTAAAAGCTTGTTCACACGCTCAAACTTTTTACTCAAAATTTGAGCATCTGAACATGCCTTTAGTAACACACCTAATCTCTGAGTAAGATAATAGATCGAAGACTGTTGGCTTGAGCCGTCCGTCCGATAATTGAGGCTCAAAATTGTTGGAGTAGGGTGTGAACAAAAGAAAAATAGTGACTCTCGCTGCTGAATTTGATAGAAAATTAAGACTAGAGAGATTTCCGCAATTTGATACTCTCAGACATTTTATACACGTTACTTCAATATTCGACCTAACTTGTCGCGAATTTCAAGAACGGAAACAGATAGTGGGTTTGAAGTTCGTTTCAATGAATCACGCATCTATTTTCATTTTTCAAATGTATAATTGGAAACGCATAAAATATTAACCCTCAGGTGCGTAAGCTATGGGTGCTGGCTAGGTCATTTTCGATGGACACGAGCAAACCCACAGCCCAGCCTTGGATCACTGTGTAAGCCGTATACAATCCTTAAGGATAACTAGCCGGAGACGATCGCACCTCGACTATCCGGGTTCCAAGTTGGTCCTTTTCAACTATAACATTACGCATCACTGCGAAACTTCTCTCCGGCTAATCAGCACAAAGCTAAAGAAAACATACCAACGTGTTTCGGAGCCTTCCTTCGATCAATGTGTAAGTCGTATACAATCCTTAAGGAAAACTAACCAGAGACAATCGCACTTTGATTACCCGGGTACCAAGTTGGTCCTTTTCAACCATAACACTAAGCATCCCTGCGAAGACTTCTCTTAAGCCTGATCAACACAAAGCTAAACAACATATACCAGCGTGCTTCGGAGCCTTCTTTCGAACTGCCGCTGCAATAATATCGGACAACTGCTCTTCGCTGCAGCCGGAACGAAGCGCGTCACGCAATGATACTTCTGACAATCCGTGCAAACAAACCTAAAAAACATACATAATCGTATTAATGATCGAGAAAATACTTTAATTCAACGAAAAGATTTACATGATATAGCAAACAAAAACTATTTAACTATTGCATCGAATAACTCAGTAACCATTTTTGTAGGTAAATATACCGATTAATATGAAAGATAACTTCTAAGCAGTAATACCAATTTGTGCAAAAGCTTGAAGGAAAGTATTTTCAATAAGCCATATCAACTTATACAGCTAACCAACAGTGCTATTTAAACTTTACTTATGAACAATAAGCTATAGATCATCTGAAAGTACACAAATTAATGGCAGCTTGTCATTACCTTGGTTTTGTTAGATAATGACGATATAATGGCGCTAAGATTTAGTCTAGAAGTGGACATGCTATCTATTTAGCACACGAATATTTCCTTACGTCTATTTATACAATTTTGTTCAATATTTCTTATATGTATACATTGTAAATTAGTTATATCGAATAAACAAACTTACTTTTAAATTTCCATCGGCCGTAATTCTTAACCGGCTACATGAGCTACAAAAGTGTTCACTCATTGAAGTGATAAATCCCAGTGTTCCCACGGCACCCGGAATTTTGTACGCCTGAAATATTACGACAAAATCATAATAACAGAAGAGCACATACTTGTGTAATTCAATTTTAACAAATTTTGGCATATTGTGGTTTAGTTGCTACTAGTAGTGAGCGCTAAGTCAGAATCGATTTTTTTCTACCACAATTTGGAACTCAGACCTGTTTAGGCGAGAAATTCGGAACTCAGACCTGTTTAGGCGAGAAACTCGGAACTCAGAACTGTTTTGACAAAAAACTAACAATACAGAATGAATTATTATTCGACTGCTGGGAATGTAATTCCGCTGGAAAACCCTGAAAACCAAAATCATAATCATTAACCAAAACGAAGTGTTCATCGCTATTACAGTTTGTATTATACTTTGTTACTCGCACAGCAAAAGAAAATGAAGAGTCTGTTATGTTGCAACCGATGCCTGCAATACACTTGCATCGTAGTCACCAGACATTTTATGCAACTTACCGCAAACCATACACATTTCTTCTGCACACCAAGACTTCAAACTTGACTGTACCAAATACAGCAGCAATAGATTAAACGCACGCAGTGGTCTTATCCACAACATTTCAAACCATATAACTATTTTTGTTGCACATCATGACCAAAAACACGGAAATATATTAATCACAGCGTTCAGTGAACATTACTATATTGATTATATTTGTGAAGTCGGAGTTGTTTAGCCGCTTGCCTAAAGAACGAGCACAAATACCATATCCTTTATGTCGTAATCAGAGCCAAAAATCTGTAGGATCATTCTATCTTTTACGGTACAGCGAAATTGGAAAAATGTTAAGATATAACTACACTTACTGTGGCGTCGTAGAAAGGTACTAGCACGTTTAGCACAAGGACTAACATGTTTACCGAGTTAATAATTCTGCAAACACTGTGGGCACCTGCAGGTAGCTTAGTTAAAATTTAGAATTACTTCACTTTTCCACGGGTATTTAAAATTTAACCCAAGCTCGAAAACGGCCGCTCTGACAAAAATTACATAATATTTAGGTAAATGTTATCGACAAGAAGCTGTGCACTGACAAAAATGACATAACATCAAGGTAAACATTATCTACGAGAGGTTAATGTCTCCACTTTCTGTTGCAAATTCTATGACAAGAGGTACAACTGGGAATTTCAGGGCATCTCATATACGATTAAAATACAACGCAGTTTATGGTGTCAATTTTTTTAAACTTTTGTAAGAAATAATGAGAAAAGGATGATTCCAGAAGGGCTCATGCAGAGTGTAATGAAGCTATACGAGAAAGCTCAAACGGAACGGAACGAGCGATGATTAGGACAATGTGTGGGGTTAAACTTGTTGATAGGAAGAACACCAAAGAGTTGATGGAACGCTTAGGCCTGAGAGAGAACATCGTGGAGGAAATGAAAAGGAATGCTCTGAGATGGCTGGGGCATGTGCTGAGAAGGGACGATCAAGAGCCACTGGCGAGAGAATGGAGACAGACTGGAGGTGGATGGTAGAAGGGAAAGAGGAAGACCTATGATGACAAATGAAGACCTATGATGGGAAAGAGATGGTGCTGCGTGACTGCCAGAGAGGGGCTCAATGTCCAAGATGCAACAGATCGCAAAAAGTGGAGGAATGCGATGAAGTCATGGTGTGACCGTCATTGACCTCTTGGGCAAAAGAAAACACTGACGTTAATTAATGATGATGATGATGTTAGAAATAATGAGACAGAGCTTGGTAATGAGGAATATATATTATCCTCAACCGTTTAATACAAGAATTCTTCAAACATCCATTCGCCCGGCGATGAATTTCGAAACGTAGTCACAGGCAAAACGTATGTTTTGCACGGTTACTGCTAGTCCTGCTGCTGTTAACACCTCTGTTGTTAGAATTACGGCACAAAATGATTTTATATACGAAGTTGTCATTTTATACGAAACCAAATTTGATAAAGATAAATATTTTACTCTCGCCTTTGCTAGCAAAATAACAATATTGGTACACTGATTTCATTCAAACTAAACATCATTTATGTAAGCTCCAGTTTGCGTCATGAAAATAATTGTAATCAAAACTGTCTTTGCTCAAGTCAAAACAATAACGTTCTCGTTCGGTATTCGTCAGAGCGCTTTTTTCATGACGATTCAGCGTCGTCACGTCATTTGAATGCACTTGCATAACGCAGAGGTCAGCACTTACCTTGCTCGTAGAGTTTGCTGGATCAGATAAACGTTCGAGGTTAGGCCATCGAGTACGAACCGCGTCCAGCATTTCACGATACGGAACCATTTTGTTCGCCGACCATCGATTACCGCCAAATGGCATAAATTCAATATAGCGAACGTCTAAATTCTGAAAATCGTAGTAATCGATAGAATTACATTTCAGTACATTACAATTACTTCAGCATATTATGGCTTCATATACCGACATGCTAAGCACCTGGGTCAGCGAATTCTCAACTACCGTTAAAACTGGAGTTTAATATGTCAAAAGAAACAAGAACAAAAAACCAAAACCATAATCCGATATATGACGGCCTAGCTATATGGTAATTGCGCCACTATATTAACCGCTGCAAAATATAAATAATATAAAAATTCGATCGTAGCCACAGCGTTACTTGGACGTAGCCAATGGAGGTAAAAAGCACCACTGCGAGTCTACGGAATTGCAACAAAACATTATGATAGGTTAACTATCATTTCTATTAAGCTGTGGATTTGATACAAAAATTGCATATTTTGTAGAATTTAGTGCATTAAGAGGCACAATTGTGGTTGGAAATATAATAATTAGCCTGATAGTCTATTATTAACAATAGAGTTAAGTAAAACAAACCCACAAATTCAGCCAACAGTGTCATTTTCAGACATGTCTATTCTAATGTATCTAGGTTTCTGGACGACGAAAACTGTTCAATCAGATGTCTGTGTATCCCTTCAATATACTAGATACATGTTATCAGCTGCTCTTCGATTGAATACCAAAAAGAATAAAAAAAATTTTATACATCGATATGTCGAATATAACTAAAATATTGACAGTAATAATTAATAATAAACAATTGCAATTACCTTAATTCACTGATGTTGCAAAAGATACAACGATTTTTAGTCGTGAAAAACAAATTTACAGTCGCTCAAAATGTCACTCCATAATCGAATGTTGTTCAGCACACTGTCATTAATATTAAAAACCTTAGCAATGACTTTAGGCTTGGCGAAGCTATTATTTTTGTAACAAGATATTCCATTTACAAAATATTTCATTACATTTCAGTATGAAATGTACACAATGCAACACTTATGGTGGCAGTGTATGCACTTACGAACACGAGCAAAGGTAATAAATTACAAAAAGTGAGCTGAGCAAATTGGAGTGATTTAAAATTTACATAAAATTAACTAATTAGCATATATGGCTAAGTTTTAGAGCTTCAGAAATGTCACATTCGTGATCGGCGACATCGGGAACGACGGTGCGCAATTTTTTCATTTTTCAGCATTTTCAAAATATTAGCTAATTAATAATTAATTAGTAACTAGCTAACTAACTAACTAATTGGCATGTTTGTAACATTGTGGAATATAAATAAACTCCAGATTCGTAATCAGCGCCGCGAGATGTAGTAAAAGCACCAAGATAATAGTTTAACAGCAATTATTCATTAAAAAATAAGCAATTATTGTTTGAAAATGCTAAAACAGACTAACAAGATTAACTAATTACAAATTTTAAAACAAATTTTGACAGAAACTGCATCGGTTGCACCTGACAGATTTCAGGCATTTCAAACAAGATTTAAGATCGGACCAGTAGTCGATTGAGGAGTTCCAAGGACGGACGGACAGACGATGCCGAGTTTTGTTTATCTACTATGACATACTCTGCCCATGTTTCCTGTATCAAAAGGAACACTTTTGTGAGAGAAAATTTCTTCACAATAATAGCGAAATATGTTTCAAACTGCAGTTTCTATTGACGATTTTATGTAATCATCGTTTTCTTGAACGCATCTAAGAAACCGTTTTGCTTATTCCAGGTAGATTGATTTCAAACATTCAATATTAAACTTGGCTTCCACGTGTTCGTTATGTCGAAAACATCTATTTTTACTTTGTAAATTTGTTAGGATGAAATATGTTTCAAACTGCAGTTTCTAATGACGGTTTTACGTTTTCTTGAACGCATCTAAGAAATCGTTTTTCTTACCCCGGATAGATTAAATTCAGCCTTTTAATATTAAACTTGGCGTCGACATGTTTGCTACATCGAAGAAGTCTATATTATCTTGCCAACTTGTTAAGAGTCTATAAGGCAAAATCCACCAATTTTAATAAAATATTTTAGAGCAAAATGCTGCTCAGATTAACCTGGGTCTCTAATTTGTAGAAAATGTGAGGCTGTTTTCAAAAATTCAGCCAGCACTACTCTCTCACTTTCCGAGAAAAAGTTTTGTCTTCTTAAAAACCACAAAAAATATGGAAAAATTGCATATTTAGCCATTGCAAGCATGTAGAACTTTTCTTATCTTCACGTGCTTTTTATATGCTACTTATGTTGTTTATGCAGCCGTTATGAAAACAAATAGTAAGCTCGAGTTTACTAAAATATGGATAGAAACGGACTATAGCCCCCTCTACCCCTTGATGACTTACACGATCGAGGGTCAGTTCAGCAAAATCACAAATTTCGTCGTCGTTGATTCCCCGCATTGGCACCATGTTGATCTAGAAAAATCAAAAACTTATTAAAACTCAACGTTGTTTTGACAACGATTTAATCTGTGTACAACTGGAACGCGCCTAATGCTATAATTGGATCCATAACTAATTCGAAGTTCACAATGAATCCATCAATTTTGTTTATTGATCACCAAATTATTATCCAGACGGAGGTTGCAGCTATTCAAAAGCTTACAGAAAATTTCCTGAGATACAGGAAGCATAATGTGTCAGCGTTAAATTTGCAATAATGCTAGTATGACTTAAGCGTAAATTAACCTTTCGCTTATTGCACCAAACATAAAATATGAGTAAAATTTAGCTCTGCACATCATATTCAGCTGGCTACGGTCAGAAGAACGCACTATAAGTTTAATCTAATTTATTACTTCTCATTGTGAACTTTACTGACTTTACCTTGACAGGGTCGAACATCGCTTCCGCTTTCTCGACACAACTGAGGACCCTTTGTAATCCACGTCGTCTGCTTATGAGTTCGAATTTCGGCGCAATCAAAGTATCAAGGCTAATGTTAAGATGTGTGAGGCCGGCTGCAACCAAATCGTCTAGTTGTCTTGACAGCGTGATACCGTTGCTCGTCATTGCAATCGATTCAATATTTTTAATTGAACTCAACCGACCTGAAAATGCACTGTAAAATATAGAATAGAACAAAATAAATTGAAATTACGCAACAAAACGTTGCTATCAAAACAAAACAAAAAGAAACAAACTAGTCATTATTTTTGTATAAGTGTGATAGAATCTGAAGTACAATAAGTGTATTGTATATTACCCAGACGTATGGGAGCAAAACTCCACATTTTTTGGAGGGTCCAGGGTCAAGATTTGTTAGACCACGCTGAGTAGGTGTTTATAGGGGTAGGGGTTACTCTTCTTGAGAATCGGACCCCCTACTCACTCCAAGCCACATCTAGTAACTCCCCCGTGCCGAAGTGCGCTGCGCATTTATGCGACTTTTAGCAAAAAAACTAACAAAAATCGGGCAAAATTAGCAATGAAAAATATAACGGCATAAAAAATCATAATAAAAGGCCCCGTTGTAAAAAAAAAACTTTGGGGCAGGGAGTCCATTCCTACGACGAACCCCCAGCCAAATTTTTGGGATACTGACTCCCAGGAACACCCAGTACCCAAGCGTCACATAAACACAAAATGCAACCTACCTGAAAACAAGTACAGCCACGTACATAAATAGGTGTATAAACACAAACACAACAACCTTCATTTTACAACAATGTTTAAGAATTTATTTGCGATTACGTTCGTTTCAAGTTCATTGTATGCATTTATTTTTGTCCGTGACTGAAGTTTCCGAAAACTTTAATGCTTGTCAAATTGAAAAATTACAGGGGTAGCTAGATAATTTCAGCAGTGCGCGATATGGTCAATGATTTAGCAAAAAAAGAATGCCACGAACGACATGACCGATGCGCACAAGCTAATTTTGATGAATGCAGGTTGATGGTTTGGTTAATAATAATACTGTACGCCAAACGAGACAAAAAATATAAATCGCGTCAGCATTTTTATATAACCATAAGATTAACACAAATCATAAAAATTTAAGGTTGCAAACGCACTTTCCATCATATCCCGTATCAGCCTTGGCGTTACAACCCCGTAGCAGATATCGCATCAACAGCAATAACTAGAGATGTGTGGCTACATTTTGTCACCATGGAGGTATCCTGCGACCGCATTGTCAGGCAATGTGGCAATAAAAAATATATTGCTCGAATCTGAAGCAGACCTACTCTACAACGAAACGCTTTCAAACATTTATCTCAAACTTGTGCCCGAGCTAGATAAATATGGTGGCAGACATTTTATTTCAATTA
Source organism: Trileptium ribeirensis (assembly GCA_030248225.1). NCBI lineage: Eukaryota > Metazoa > Nematoda > Enoplea > Enoplida > Thoracostomopsidae > Trileptium > Trileptium ribeirensis. The sequence goes on along the minus strand of JASANE010022318.1, from coordinate 32,076 downwards.
GGAACCAGCTGAATAAACTAAAAGACAATAATTTTTTGCACTCACTAACGATATCGATCAAGCCCTTCCGCAGCGTAGGCTCTCCGCCAGTGAGACGAATTTTCCGCACGCCGTGGCCCGCAAAATGTCGAGCCAACGTTACAACTTCATCGTCGGTCAGTAGGCTCGAATTTGGAACCAATTCCACGCCGTCAGCTGGCATACAATACCGACCTGATAATGAAATAGCATATAGCGAATAAAACTTATCGCGAAATATCGATATTTACCGTGTATGTACAGTAAATCTTCATTCCGAACTATAAATATAGCATACTGAATATACCCTGATGAAATATCGATATCCAAGTGTTATAAAAATGTATATAATATGCATGTCCGAACAATAATACAGCGCATCCGGCAGGGGTGCTCAAAAGAGTCGATCCGGGAAGATCATTGTAGAGAACACTTTAACTAGACTAGTGGCCAGGTGTACGAAAGGTTTTTTACAAAATCTTAAAAATATATGATATGGACTATCAAATGCCAATGTTTCACCACAAATACGCTACAGCTGATAGCACTTAGTTGTATATAGGAAACATGAACAAATATTACGAAGTAGTAACTCGTATTAATAAATTGCATTAAAATGTTGCGCTATCGTTTGGCTGTATTATTCTCGAAGCCATACTCTATCTAAGCTGAACATGAAAACAGAGAAACACAGATAGCCTCCTGTGCGTTTGGGTTCCTTACAAGCCCCTTCTCGTATGGCCTTTATTAGCAGCTATCAGTGAATGACGTGCTGAGTTGGCGGTTCTCTATTTTTTAAACCACAGAGGTTACACTTTTTACATTACAGCGGTGAGAAGAAAAGAAGTGTATGTTGTGCAAGATGCACAATGAAATTATCAGCTTTCCAACTAAGTTGTCTGTGACGCATCCTAAGCCGTCGAAAACAAATAATACAGTAGCAAAACGGTAAAGCCGGCGTGACGACCATCTGATTATGGATCACTATATTTACTCTTCCAATATGACCAGAAAGAAAATTTGCGAAATTCAGTAACTACAACTACTTAGAAAAAGCAGAATTTAATTAGCAATTTTTCACGGGGTAAATATTCTCTATAGGATAGCAGTGCTTTCATCGTATTCAATAACATCGAAAACCTATTGACCCATCCTACTCCATAACGCATCACCAAGTATAAAAAATACCAAAACTTGGAGTGGCCATTTCATAGTGAACCTTTTTCTTGTCTTAGCAGAAACGACATAGTAGGATTAAATCGTGGAAACTAATATGTTTATGGGTTTAATAATCCTATAGGTTTATTGTTGAGCTAAGCAAAACTTGGAGTGGCCATTTCATAGTGAACCCTTTTCTTGTCTTAGCAGAAACGACATAGTAGGATTAAATCGTGGAAACTAATATGTTTATGGGTTTAATAATCCTATAAGTTTATTGTTGAGTTAAGCAAAACCTGGAGTGGCCATTTCATAGTGAACCTTTTTCTTGTCTTAGCAGAAACAACTTAGTAGGATTAAATCGTGGAAACTATATGGGTTTAATAATCCTATACGTTTATTGTTGAGTTAAGCAAAACTTGGAGTGGCCATTTCATAGTGAACCTTTTTCTTGTCTTAGCAGAAACGACATAGTAGGATTAAATCGTGGAAACTAATATGTTTATGCTTTAGTAATCCTATGTTTATTGTTGAGTTAAGCAAAACTTGGAGTGGCCATTTCATAGTGAACCTTTTTCTTGTCTTAGCAGAAACGACATAGGATTAAATCGTGGAAACTAATATGGTTATGGGTTTAGTAATCCTATGTTTATTGTTGAGTTAAGTAAAACTTGGAGTGGCCATTTCATAGTGAACCTTTTTCTTGTCTTAGCAGAAATGACATAGGATTAAATCGTGGAAACTAATATGGTTATGGGTTAAGTAATCCTATGTTTATTGTTGAGTTAAGCAAAACTTGGAGTGGCCATTTCATAGTGAACCTTTTTCTTGTCTTAGCAGAAACGACATAGTAGGATTGAATTGTGGAAACTAATATGTTTATGGGTTTAATAATCCTATAGGTTTATTGTTGAGTTAAGCAAGAATTTAAATTAGGGTAAATTTCGAAAATTACACTTATATTAAGGACGTTATGGTAATAATATTAAATTTGATCTCATAGCTCACAACACATGCTCTGTAGTTGCTAACATCGAGATTATATATTTTTTTACTCTGACGCTTTGGAAAGAATTCAACCTCACAATGTCGTCAGGAGTATGATACATTTCGAGTAATTAATCACTAACTAAGCTGACACACAGTCGAGCCGACGTTTTTGACTTACAGCGCAAATTACATCGTTCGGTTAGCGAAATCCGCAAATAATCGTGAAATCGATTGTGCTGGTCTAGCAGCACCAGATTTTTCGACTGAATCCGATGTCTCGTTGCCTCTTCGCTGTTGTTGTGGACGTTTTTCGGAACTTTATTTGCAATTTCGTTCGGCTTATAAGAATAAATTACATTACAAAATATTGACTCGTGTACTTAGTGTACTGATGGCGAGAGCGTTTATGTTAACCTTTTTATGAATTCCGTGTATTGTTCAATGTTTGAAGAGCTAAATCTGGCACAAGACATCGACCCTGAGTGGTACAATTTATTTAAAGCAGTGTACGCAAACCACTGATTTATCTGTTGCTGGTGCTCGGTCCTTAAACACTTACAACTCACGTTTAAAACTACATCATACCATTAAGTTATGTGCTAACACAACAAAACTCAACGTGCGTTGCATCTATTTGGACCCAGTAAACTTGAGAGAATTAGTATATATAAATATCCCATCATTGTTATAAAAAATTTCAACTTATATAGTTCAGTTACCATGGATTATAGCAAATTACAGCGAAGTAAAGGCTAGAATCCCGTTGAAAATTAGGAAATCATTTATTTTTCAAATCTCAAACTTCTTCATGGTATAATTTGGGGGCAGTTGAAAAAACTAGTCAGTGATAGATCCTATCATATCATGGATAAGACCCACAAGTCTGTAGTTCCAGCAGCTATCTCACACCAGGCAAAAAAGATGAAAGCAACAAGGATTTACGCATATTCGTTTACAAAATACACAATTACCAGTATTATATATCCTTATCTAGAGACTCATGTGCTTTCGAGGACAAAACATACCTCTTACCTCGGTATGAACCAATCTAACTACACCCTCTACCAAGGTCCAAATCGCAGGTAAACGACGAATGACCCCGGAGGTTCCATCGCAAATACAAGGCGATGTAAACATAATTTAATATCATTAGAATAGTTTTAATACAGCTAAAAGTACACACATGCTCAAAATATCTACCATGAAACTGAAGAGATGAATTCTTAGATTTTTGCACCACCAGATATTCTTTTAAAATTCAAGAATCATTTCTTGAAATTTTAAATATCTTTTTCTTAAAACACAAGATTTATTTAAATTTCAGTAAAATTTCAAGGAATAGTTCTTTGAATATTAAAAAAATATCTGGCGGTACTAAAATCGTAGAATACTTGTCTTGAATTTCATGGAAAGCATTTTGAGTGTAGGCTTCATAGGTGAACACATGCAAGAAATTTTCATTGCTTGAGGCAGCACAATAATAATATTGTTGCTACATATATTATAGTAGCATCCAAAAGCACCGACTAACCACTGGGTACTCGATCGAAAGGTGACAGTCATTTTTAAAGACTAAATGTAAATCACAATAAATAAGGCTGTATAAACGGAATGGCTGGCTTAGACATCAGAAAACCAGCCTATGTATGCATATCAACAACGACATTGAGCCCCCAAGTTCCTACCAATGCGTACTTCAGCGAACGTATATTTGAATGTCGGATTCACTTTTAATAGAGCAGAATTATAACCACACACGGGATTACAGAACTCGCCGCACCACACTTCATTGTTGCTTTACGAGAGAGAGCGTGCTAATTATAAAATCTAAAAGTACAGCAGGTGTCCGAAATCATCGTCCGATTTCGAGCGAGCGAGTCGTGAGTGAGTGGCTCGCTCGAAATTTCGAAACTATTTAAATAATGAATTCTATTTTAGAAATGATTTCGAGCGAGAATCGATCGAGTCTCGAGTAAGTCGCGAGCGAGCGACAGTCATTTTTTGTACTGTATAATTTCATTTTCCTACAAACAAAATACGTGCGAGGTACAAGCAACCTGTGGGTCAAGAATACAACACTTCCTCAAATCAAAAGGTTATGAGTGCTAATGAAAACGTTTCAGATAACGAGCCTGACACTAAGCCTAAATTGTATTTTGGTTCACAGACGCAAACAGCCCTTAAACATTAAAATTGTGAAATGCAATTCAAAACAGCGAGTGTACCGTCTGCGTACTATTATTACGGATTTCAAGGTTCCACACTGAACTTCCTAGGTTCGGTTCAATGCCACAGAAAGACAATGATACACTAACAATACATTACGAGCAACGCTACGGTTACATATATCCGGCACTTATCGTTACAATATTTTTCCTCAACGCGCAACAATAAGAAAACTTTATAAATTTATAAACCATACAAATAACTTTCACGAAAAGTTATCCTTTCAAACATTATTTGGTATGCTGTGGCCCCTTACCCTTGCGTACCATTGCATAGGCGCAAATACCAATGCCTTCAGCACATTCAGCAACACACAAAAGTAACACAACGCTCTATACAACTAAACTGCAAAATACCTAAATGAAAACATAATTTGTGGTGCAAAATTTAACAGTTTTAACCCCGACGCTACCAGGGTCACTAACATATCCGTTGTAGATTTAGCACAATGAAGCCAACGAGTTGGAAGAGCTAAATTACCTTATAATCACACATCCCAACAAGCAAAAAACGTTCGCTATCTAAATCTTGAGAAAATTTCACTTTTTTTAAGGAAATGTTAAGGACCATAGCTCCATAGTGCGAAATCTGCTGCTCTGGCAAACATTTCGCAACAGTAAAGTTGTACTGAATGGTGACTACATTTTCCTATCCGATTTGTGAGATACACAGAACGTCACTGGTGCACCAGAAACACAATGCTTTTGGTACAAGGCTACATATTACATTTTATTAAATGTCGAATAAACAAAACTACTCAAATCCGACAATATAGTAAAGAATTATGCGTTCCACAGACAGACAAAATCGTTAACATCGGTTTAAACAAATGAAACCAACGCGTTTAACGGTTTATATAAGTCCATCGGTTCACCTCGACCAAACAAAAAACTTACTACGTCAAAATCTTGCAAATTTTTTTGTGGGTCGTTGTGACACTCTGGCTCATACGCAGCTCAAAACGGCTTCTCTGGCAAAAGCAAAATTTTAAAAACAAAGAGCTTAAGTTGGTGGTTCCTATTTTGGGTTACATTTCTTGCCCATGGCAAGAATTATAACCTAAAATACTGGGAAAACCAAATTGCCCGCGACAGTTTCCAATTCGTGTCATTTTTTTGAGAATTTGAGCAGAAAATGACGGAAGCAGCACAAACACAAATTGACCGTTCCAATTTAAAACATTAGACAATCAATATCTTCAGTACATCGTTTTGTAGCCGGCTCCATTCTGTCAAAAATTATATGAATTTTTTTACACGGATTAACTAGCCTTGAACAGACGACCACTTATATAAGTTTCACTCAAGCAAAGTAGTCAGCGCGGAACAAGACAAAGAACAGCGTAAGTCAGGATCTGCTCAGCGTTTTGTATAAAAAAGTTTTTGTAGCAACAGGCAATTTTTGACTGCGCTAAAACAATAAATCAAACAAATAATAGAATGCCGAAAAAGATCAAAGCCTATCCAAGATAAAAATGAAATGTTTGTAGCATTACTACTACAACAGCCTTGCAAAACAAACGACAGTCTCCAACTTACACGATATAATTTTATCAGTAAAGAAAAAACCTTATACTATCACACACTTTATAATAATTATATTGTAAGCACGCAACCGTTGCACACAAAATCCGAAGAGTATGGTCTTGAAATCCTGCATTCGAGCCTGATATGCAGTGACCAAAATTGTTTTTAATGGCTTTTGACGACGGGAGCAGCAACAGTTTCTATAGAAATTGTCGTTGGGGTCCATGTCGACTTTATGGGCCGGACGTTATACCGTTACAAAAACAGCTTAGAGTTGGGGTACGGAAGCCCCCCCCCCGACTTAGGCTTAATACTTGGCTCATATAAAGACCTTTGCTTAGGCTAAGACTAAGGCTTAATGTATCGAGAACGGCATGGTATGCATTATGCTTCGGCCCCAAAAGTTGACATGGGCCGCATTAGTTTGCCACAGTGCCAAATAGAGTCCGCTGTCTGACACAAATGCAAAGCAGTAACAGTAAAAACTTTTACCAATCGACTTCTTATAGGTCTACTAAACCTAAAAAAGGGCACTAACTGCCAACAGACCTCCGGCTTTTATAGCATTAAACAGAGTTTGTTGTGTACCGCAAAGATATTACTTTTTGCCAAAAAGGTTTCGATTTTCACGTTTCACATTTTGAGGCGGTCATAATTATTGTTGCTGTCAGTAATATATTACAGAAAAGAGATAGCTAAACACGTGCCCGTTAGCTTACAAGGTTAGACGGTTTCGGGGGGGGAGACTCGACGGGGATGTTCGTCGAAGAACAGGTAAATATCTGAAATGTTTGAACTCAAAATTTCCCCGATTTTTGCCAAATTGCGGTGAATTTTTTCTAATTCCCTTATTATGTTGACCAATTTTAGAACCCTATTTCTGACAAGTTTCGATAAAATTTTCCGTGCGCATTCGGCGTGCGGCGGTAAAGCCTTCAGGTCGAGGTAAATTCGCTTGGAAGAATTCGACCGTTACGGGGGTGCCCTATGCCCCTTGTCACCACCTATGCGCAAGGCTACCTATGTCCACTGCCCTAGGGACTAAAAGTGCAAATCGGTAGACGACTTTAGTTTAGCCATTTTTGCCACAAAGCTCGTATATTTCGAAATTTATTCATAAATATCCACATATCCTAATATCATAAACAAGTGAGGGTCCCCGGTTAGGCTATTTTGTTTCGGGTGCCGTTAAAGGACAGAATATATACGCGTTGCCATTTTTAGCCAATACCTCTACCTCAACAAACAAATCTTGTTCTGACGATAAGGGGCTTACACTTGTTCTCACAATATTGTCAATGTGCACCAGAATGGTTGACCATTTAACGACGATTAACACCATTTTGACTTACATGTCACAACCAGTATAGCGGTATAAATGTCTAATTATGTCAAGTTCCCTATACAGTAGGGAAGTTTCGTTTTGCTTGGTTTTGTTTTCGTTAAGTTATAGACATTTTGCTAAGAGCATTCTGAAAACACTTTTTAAAAACATAGATTGGCATGTGTGAGGTTTATTTTTTGGTTTGGAGAATTTTAATTATCAGTGGGCGTCGATAGGGAAATCATAACTGATCCAAAAGCCTGTGAATCGCAGATTTGAATGGTGTAAACAAAACACAGGATCACCGCTGAACTTTTTAAGTTATTTGACAAAATTCAAAATTTTCCAAAAAATTCGTAGATTCCTAATATGAACACCAGTTGTATTTTTGGATTCCTATTATAGACATAGGATGCCTAATATAGACACTATCGACAAGAAGCACGGCACGGATCTTTGGGTATGTAAACTCTACTAAAGAGCTTCTAGTTTCGTCGTGTTGGCAATATCCATTAGTTTTTGTGCAACGCATAAAGGATATTCTAAAAAAGGAAGAATTGATGTTTGCAAGGACTTAGGGTGAACCCGACCACCTGTCGACAAATTCGGGCTCATATGGTCGGCAACAAAATATGGTTCACCTTACTAGCGATGGGTGCGAATGCTTGAAGTATGTGGAAAGGAATCTGGTGAGCACCGTGAGATGGGTACACAGCCAAAGAAAGCAAAAAGCAGTTCAAAATGTCCACATCCGAATACATGTCATTATACGTATGATTCATTTTCTTTTTAGCGGCAAAATAGAAAAAGGGTCATCGGGTTCATCTGAATTTGACTTGTGGCAACACAAAACTTGTCCTGGTAAACAAATGAAACGTTACATCTTGTGTTTGTCTTACTTAAAGGAGGCGAATAGTTAAACCGTGTTACAAATGTTAGTATGAACCAACGACATTGATTCTTGGAAGGATAGCGAATCCATTATAAACGTCGCTGCCATAACGCACTCACAAATATGAGTTAGTAAACATAAGGTTCTCCAACAACTACCACCGTTTCTCATTAGCGCATTGCTCTGCACAAAATTGCCAACATACCAGGCAAGGGAAGGACATAATCGATTAAACTGAGAAATAGAAAACAGATGTTTATCGAAAGGGAAAAACGCCGCTATTGCAACAAACACTGCACACGTCAACGAGCTGCACGCACTATCATTACGAGTAGCAATATTCCTTTAGTGCCGTTGTGTAACCAGCTTCCATGTGTTCACGAACAGAAATTAAATTTGGGATTGTAATGATTGGTTTATTTAAGTCAGAGCAGTGTGGCAGGCGGTGTAGCTTTAGCTGCACTCATGCATTAGCCATATCAGCTCGAGTATGTTGAAGGTCCCCAATAAAATAGCAATATCAACCATTAAATTTTACTCTGAAAACAGCTAAACAACAATAACATTAAATAACAACGAATTCCATACACCAGCTTTAATTAAGATCAATAAAACATAGGTCATAATAATGTTTTCAATTTGTACACTCCCAATTTAATCTTAAAATATGAAAATGCCAAATTAGCACTGGGGCGTACGTGAAATGTAAGCTAAGCCGTTCTCAATATAGCAAGAACAAGTCTTAGCAAAGATCCTTATATGAGACACATAATAAGCCTACACGAGAGGCGGAGGCTGGCGCCCCCGAACACCCCACTCTAAGCTGTTCCTTTGTCTAATGGTACAACGTAAAGTGGCAGAGGGTCACTTGCGATAGAAACAAATTTCTAAAATGGTTACGTAATATACAAAATTTCTTAGGATAATGAAAGCCACTTCTTGATGTTTCAAATTAGCAACGAAACAGAAAGTATCCATTAAATATTGTTAAGTTTTTATTATCGTATATCCTCTAATATGAGTTATAGATGAAACCCGGACTGGTTCATATGTTTTTGCCTTGTTTCACACCATACGTTTACCGACGTAGTGATATCCAAAGCGACATTACATCGGTAGCGATGTTCTAAACGGCAAATTGATACGGTAGTCGGTTTTTATTATCATCGAGTGCAATCTTAGACTGTTTTTCAACAGTATAACAAATCTTAAGTTATGCCTAATTATCCAATAATCCGATAGATAACGATCACCAGGATTCACTGTCCCCAATGAAGGATTAATATATATTGGCAATAATGTTGAATTGTGAATAACGTTTCTAGAATTCAGTCTTCGGAATCCACATTATTAGTTTCCAAATCTAAAACAATTAACTATCTTTACGCCTAAATATTGTCAGAACAGAGATTCATTATCGAACGAAAAGTAAAAAAATATTTCAAATGGAATCATCCCGCAAAATGAACTGTGTATATATCAAGTGTTTATGATGGATTATTCTTGAGAAGAGACACTGCTCGCTATCACTATATAAACGCGTCGGACATAATTCGATCCATTTTGACCTTAGCAGCTCAGTTTTGAGGGGGTGATGTTACTATGAACCAAAATAAGTTCCACCCTCCGCAATTTGAGCGCGGTGATCGTTTGAAAAAAATTTTCATCGGACCCTAGTTTTGGGGTGCTCGATAAAAATAATTTTTTTCAAACGACCCCAACCTCAAAACTGTGGGGGTGGGAACAATGATGGTTCATGGTAACATGACCCCCTCCAAAGTGAGCAGGTAAGGCTGAAATGGATTGCGCCATGTTTGACGTGTTTGCATGGTAATTTCGGATAGTCTCATAGTCTTCTAAAGAAGTCAGCATGTACTCTTGATATTATGTCCGTGTCACGGTAGGAAACACTGTCCCCTCCTCAAAGGCCACATATCCCTAAGCCATATTCACCTCCGCGAAAATTTTATCCTCAAAGTTACCTGAAGAGGAAGTCCTGCTCCCCCAAAGAAAAGCTGGGATCACAGCCCATAGTAAAAAGAACCTATAGGTTTTATTCACACCCCTACTACTTTGAGAGCATATTCCATAATATCCTTGTGGTTTATGAAAGCCGAAGATCGACCAGGTAAAACGTGTGTTAATGGAAAAGTACTTTTATGAATATCATCGCATCAAATGCTTTTATGCGATTATCTACTTCTCATGAATAATCTCATGCGAATGAGCTGACATCAACTCCGCTAAAGAATGTTCTTAACTCTTAAGGTATCCCTATTTATCTTTCCAGGCACGCTGTGGTCAATTACGGCCCTATGTTACCAGATACATATATCGACATTGCCAGACTTAAACATAACCTACCCATCCGCGTTCCTAGACCGTAGTCTTATATCCCACCCATGTTCTGAGACCATCAATTTTGGAACCCCGCCCGTGTTCATGGACTACGCGGCCCATTAATTCCCATTTCCTTCGACCACAAAATCCAAATCCACGAGTTCCTGTAGCCGTAGCAACGCAATACGTCTGTTAATTTATAATAGTGATTGTATATGTATGTTATGCAGAAAATTTTAAATTACCAGGATTGCACTTACCGCAAAGAATTTGAGGGTCTCGATTTTGTTGCCCTACAACATTTTGTTAAAAAAACTACAGGTATTCTTTCCAGGACGACTTCCCGGTGCCCGTCAAAACCGCTGTGGCTTCGCTAGATGGCAGACAGGGACAGTAGGGATCTCGCTAATCCATTCATGCGCATCACTAATTAGATGACGAGGCATCTGGCTATCTCGTCTAGGCCAGCATAACCATTATGGATTAACTGTCCCTGATCTGGGCTGGCCAAGCTTTCCCTTTGTAATGAGAGGGAGCAACCTCAGGGCGTTTCCAGAAGAACCCAACATCCACAGCTCCCCGCCGTTTCGGAGACCAGCCCTGGTTGGAATTCTGGGCTCGACCAATACAGTGAATTTCTTATTCACCAGGTTGTTTGCTAGTATTTTGTCGTGTAATCATGCCTTTTGACCCTCTTATCATGGACTCGATCGCATTTCTGTAGTATATGTCAAAGGGTTTCTTCCGACCATAAGTTGCCTCTGATCTTTAGCGCCTTTGCAAACCGTCTACCATCGAGCAGTAGGCGTCCATTCATAATCCACTGCTGTATGTGTTTCGTGTCATCCATATCGATTGATCCCTGGCCATCGCACGAGACTTGTTGATAACGTTCCCGCCAGTAGAGAGATTCAGTCTTCCCGCCCCTTATTTCATGGACCCCTCCATTCACCAATACCTTTAGAAAGTCTGAGCTAGATTTGTCCTGTCTGTCAAGAAAACTCGCTGACTTAACTGCTGCACGAACGTCTTCATCTAGACTAGCTTGTAGTGGTTACAACATTTTGGCTCTTCTCCAGGGAACGCTAGTGCGGAAGAACTGCAGTCCCAAACCACCATCTTCTAGTGTAGCGTAGAAATAACCCATTGGCGTGTCTTTTGGCAAAAACAGGGCTTCTCTCACAAACTTTATCACTGACCTGTCCATTCCACAAAGGGTTTTCCGACTGACTCTTCCTAAAATCATCTCGTGCATTACTTTTCGTATGGTTTTCGTCCGTAGGATGTGCAAACGCTGTTGTTGCTTCAATGGCGCCGATGTTAGGTTCCGGAGGAGTTTACTGAGTTTCTCGGTTGACTTGCTGCCTCGGCCAGTACTGGAGAATGAGATTCCTAAGTATTTATAGGTCTCAACCACATTCATCGGTGGTATTTCTTTCCCTTGTAATAACGAGAACGGTGTAGGATCACGAAGAGTTCGCTTGTTCCTGCCGTCACTGATTATTGCCATATTAGCACATTTGTCCGGGTTTGGCAATAACCCACCTTTCTCCAGTATATTGCAAGTCGTATCGATACTCCTCTTTAAGCCCTCTTTTCCCCGGAATATAAGCACCAGATCATCCGCAAACGCGAGTGCACTAAACATGTAGCCGTTTAGATCGTACCCAACTCCAGAGTTGGCTATACAGCAGAGCGCTTCGTCAATCACACCATTAAAAAGAGAGCTGAGAGTGGATCGCCTTGTCTCACACCATTAGTCATCCGAAGAGTTTCTCCAAACAGTTCGGTTTGTACTTTTTGATAGTAGTCCTTCAAGTAGTTACACAGGTGACTGGGAATACCCAGTCGGTAAGCAGCCCTAATTATGCTATCATGGGACACACTATCAAACGCCTTTTGCAGGTCTATGAACCCAATCGCTATATCTTGCGCTTTGAATCCCATAGAAGCGTGTCCACGACGATCGTGTTTGCCGCACATCCATCGATTGTTCTGAACGCCTTCTGGGCTGCGTTTAGTTTGGTAACCGCACTTAGCCTTCTAGCGATGATCTTGTGAAACAATCTACAAACTGCGTTCGTAATGGAGATTGGAAGGTAATCACCCGGCGTCGTTGGCACCCCAACCTTGGGTAACAGAACTGTCCTGCTTTCAGTGAAGTTTTTGGGCGGTGTACCGGCCACAACACTGCATTTACGGCAGAAAGCAGCTCAACCTTATCCATCGCCATTAGGTCTTTCATCGTGATCCCGTCCGGTCCAGCGGTAGCTATCTTTAGACCAGCTAATATTTGGTCCAACTCAGGCTTTTCAATAGGTTTGACCAAATCTTCAACGGGTTCCTGGCAATATTCCAATCGTCTCACATCGCTCTTTTTGGGTGTTTCAAAAATGCTCTTCCAGAATCGCGAAGTCTCCGCCGGGGGAATAGATTCTTCCTCTGAATGACACTTCCAGCTTCCGGTTAGCGGCATTTCGGCAGCTTTTCTTCTATTATGAACGTAGGCCCTTTGCATGATGGCATACTCCTTCTTTCTGATCACCCGACACGTTTTGGTACGTGCGCAGCGTCTCTGACAACCATCATTGGGTGTTTTAGTCTGCATGTCCGTGTTGCTTCTTGATGCTAGCAGCCTTTCAAATTTACTGATGGTCTGCTCTTTATTTCCTTCTATCATGGCCCGCAATACAGGTTAAAAGTTGTTGGCGTTACGTCATTGATAGGCGTATTTTTGGCCCAACGAGCAAAGGATTCAGTCTGCACATCTTGAGGAGTTGGTTCAACCATGCTGGCTTTAGTTTCCCTTTCGCGTCTTAGATCTTGCTCTTTACGTAATACAGTCCTGTACTTCTCCTGCCTTCTTAAGCCCTTGATGGCCCCGATCGTTCTGTGACTGTGTCTCCGCCATAGCTCCTCGTTCACCCCAAACATTGGGACCATCGTGGCTTCAGCTTTTGCCAGAAAAAGCATCTCTTCAACCGTCCAAAGCGCTTTATTGATCCTAATTTCGCGGCGAATCACATTGTCTCGTTTGAACTCATGTGGGTCTCTGTTGAACTCCGGTGGACGCCTAACCCACTCTTGGTGGTAAATCCAGCATTACATGTCTGGCACATCCAGGCCCTTCCTGCTCCGCCATTTGTTAAGTCTATTACAGCCGCTGTGGCAGCTGCATTAATAGTACTTGTACTTGCAGCGGACTTAACGAGGGACAGGGGGTGCTAGCCCACGAGTCCCTTTCCAGAGCTCCTGACGTCTGCCCTATTGGGAGAGCGAGCATATAGCCTGGAGTTGTTTACTCCCCGCAGGGGGTTATCTGGACTCTAGCATGTTGGAGTGGTGGTGAGCGATCGGTTAACCAACCTGTTTTTGTTCCAGCAGTTTAACTCTGCCGCAACAAGCAAATGGCATTCTCATTCATTCCTGGCGCTGCCCTAGTTCACCATCGAACTTGTCCTTTGCCATGGCATATGTTCGCCCTCTTGGTGGGCCTTTTCCGGATGGTACTAGATTACAACCAATTACTAACGTTTCGTTATCGGCCTACTCCGCTTTCGCCGAGGCTACATGCACTTCGCCCTTTCCTACTAGGTGTTCATTAGTTTACTATCGTTCTCACCATTACTGGGGCTGGTGGAAGGGTACTTGTGTACCTGAGGCGTTGGGGTATATAGTTGCGATGCCCAGGTTGCTCCACGTGGAGGCATTGGTGCGACGATTTGCGATGGTGGCAATGGTCACCTGGGTTGGCCCAGTTTACCCATCAGTTTTAACAGGTTGGTGGTCCGTCCGCCCTGTCCACGCAACGCCAGTACGCAACGCAAGAGAGTAATAGTTACTCCCGCCGCTCACCCCCGCTTGGCTGAGTTTCTTCACAATTACATTCAGAGCACTGGCCAGGAATCACATTGCGTCAGTACGTCTGGATTTTGAGAAAACTGATAAAAACAGGTGGTTGGGTGATCCAAGATCAACGTTCAGTGAGGTAGGTCATGTCCATGGGGCTAGTGCCCAAAATGACGGCCACGCACCGCGCGGATAACACTGTAAAGCTGAACAGTGTCGCAATCTTCACGAGATAATGTGACCATCGGAGGAAGTTGTTTAGTTTTTCAACTGTTTCCCAACTGAATTGGCTGATGTTCAGATCTATTACAGTGACAATGACATATTTGGTATTATCAAAAGTTAGTGCAATACGATATACGAGATATCGAATGAATATTACTAATGATGCTCAAAGTTTACTTAAACACAAATAATATCACGGTTTTGGAAAAATACATCAGTTTATTATAGCACAATTATTGTCACAGGAAATACAATTCCAATTCACTCAGTAAATACTCATTTGTTTACGGCTCAAACAAATGTTCTTTTACTTCGCATTGAACAATAAAGTAATACTACATAATTGTAATATATTTTGCTAAAAAACTGGAGACAATAATACTCTCCATTTGCTTAATCTTTGCTTATGACGAGACTTTTGCACATGAATTTTATTATTTTTTGTAAATGATAGTATATTATTACCTTTTGGCTCGATCAATCACTAAAGATATAATGAACTATTGTAGGTCCACAAAATGTGTTAGGTGCAGTAGATAGCTCCGGAGTGGAGAGAAGGATGGAGTATATTCTATGTTTGTAAAAATATTTCCCGCGCGAGAGGATGCTGGTGGGCGACGTCTCCGGGGAAGGATAAAAAATATGGCTTAGTGGGTCCGAGCCTAAGGTGTAATAATTCTTTCCTATGGGCGCCCATTACAAAAATACTGTTGTTACCAAAGTTTTTTGGGTCCACAGGTGGGTCTGGACCAAAATATTCTTACGTGGACCCAAAAAAATTTTTGCTGGACTCACGGTAGTTTCGGCTTCAAGACTTAGGCTTTGCTAATAAATTCTATTGCAAACTACAGGCTTTCAGCCGTTCGTGCTTACATATGTATATAGTTGCGTGCTGTTGTTTTCATGGATAGCCCTCATCCTTTATTCTGGCTTGGGACGTGCAGAGAATCCTGGCTATGTAATTACGTCTCTTAATTGGGTTAAAATTCATGAAATTCTCGAGCCAAATTTGTATGTCTGGACCCAGTGTTTAAGGTCTGGACCACAGTCCGCTTTGAAAAAAAACCATGGTTGTTATACCAAAAACATGCAACGCAACGGACAGCGTTCTAAGTAATATATAAATAGAAAAAACTTACGTTTGAACGATGTTACGGAAACGTGAGTAACCAACGTATACAAGCGATGTGGCGAGTCTTCATCTTCGTTCCGTCGCCGACTAAGACGCAATCGAATACGGAACGGAACATTCCTAAAAATTGATAATTAATAAATTTCCAAATTTGTTGTAAAATATTCCAAAAAAAATTATCAAAAAAGATTTCTAGACGGAACTGAACATTCCTAAAAATAAAAAATTAACGATTAATAAATTTTTAAATTTGTTTAAAACACTGCTCCAATGAAATATTATTACAGAATGATTTTTATATCTAATATACATTCCTCGACAGAAATGCCACCGGTGTTTTCCGAGACTCGTCGAAAAGTAATTTTTTGTTTGAAGGTGCTGTTATACGCGTTCCTTTGTACTTGCGATCAAGCGTGGAAATAGTTTCAAACAAAAAATAAATAACAAAGCTAACAATTATTCTCGATAGAAAATGGGCGCTGGTTTCTGGCAAGGACTCATGCACATGTGTGCAAGTTTGATTGATTGCACTGTGTAAACAGAAATTATGCTGCATTCATTGCAGCATACGTGCTTTCTCGCAACATTGCAGCACGCACGGAGAGCATGCGACTACGCTCAAAATCGTGGCAGTATAACAATATGCATAATTACACGTTCAAGGCTCGTGCAATTGCAATTATTATAGTCGTTCTGACTATGCACTTCCAGCAAAACCCTAGCAAAGTTACGGCAGCGAGCTAATGTATGTAATCATAGTTGCACGATTTAAGTCATGTTGCTAACAAAATGACATTCTGCTTACACGTTGCTATAAATTGCATAGTCATTTCAGTGTACTCATTTATGCATGAACAGAATTATAACTGCAATTGAACTAGCTCAGTGCAAGCGTATGTATTTTTGTGTCATTGCTGTTGCCGAAATTTAGGGCGACTGCAAATGCAGCGTGGCGAGACTGTATGTCCATATGTGGTTAGACTGCTGATTATGAGCGTTATTTACGCACCTTGTTATGATAATGTTATCTATTTGCACGAATGTCACAGTATATATACGTATTTATTTTGATAAAAAATATAACTTACGAGGAATCAAATTTTAACAAAATTATTATTCATAATATGCAGTAAAAAACACCATTATATATCTTCCCAGGTTCCCCCTAGGATGTACCCCCGATAATTTTGGCTTCCACCCTCTCCCAGCTACTTTTCCATGCTGCCAAAATCACATAGTTTCGATATATTTTGGCTAAAACCCAGACTTTCCATACGGGCCAATAAGTCGTTAAAATTAACCTTTATCAAATATCCACAAATCGATTTACACAACATGCACTTAAATTGAATAAATGCCAAAATTTTGATCGAATTCTGAGTTACTGAGTGAAACAAGTGAAGCGAGGAATTCTTACTAACCATGACAGTGGTGAGACTTGACAAAGTCTGCTAATGAGTTTTTGTAGGATGAAATCTATTCCTCAAGTTTTGCCGGGCGGATAGATTCGCGCGAAAGCATGAAAGCTGCATTTTCGCAATTTAGCTAGGCGAGAAGCCCGAATCCAACATCTTGCCCAAAAAATGCAGACCAAAGTGCCTCGGCTCAGGCCCAGATGGGCTCAAAAATTTATCTCGCGTAGAGTTTGGGTTAAAACGGGTTCCGTAAGACTCATAATATACAGATATGGTAATATCTACGCAACCATCCAGAAGTATCGATGTTTTTGGCAGGGGTGTCGCAAACACTTCAAAATTTGGGGGTGGCGGTCGTCTACAATTATTTTGTTATTATGACCCCATCAGTTAATTTTTTCCAGAAAGTGGGGGCGCCGCACTGGCTTTGGTCTTTGGTCTCATTTTTTCCGCTCCAGAAAGTCACCCCCTATGTAGCTGCAGATATGTGCCATTATTGTCATAGAGCGGAGTTCGGCGAAGCCGAGCGAAGCGTTTTTATTTTCTGTCTGGGAGTAAAAAGGTCGATGTCCGTCCGTTCGTTCGTTCGGTCCGACGCATCTCAAGAACCACTGAACGGATTTAAAAAAAAAACTTTTTGTTTGAAAGCCTATCATGTCAGAGTGTGCACCTGATATTTGGGATTAAAAAATTTTGAGTGGTTAATTAGTAATTAGCTAATTAGTTAATTTTATGCAGCTAAAATAGTGAATTTTCCAATATTTGTGTTATTTATTGAAATAGAGTCGTTTCGATCAAACCATTATAGGGGTTTTTGGGTCGAAGAATTCAAATATAATATTTTACCAATGATAAAACCCTATACCTTATGCTATGTAGTTACAAGAACATAAAATTGAGTACATTCGTAATGCCACAGCCCAAGCTTCGCTCACAAATCTAGTTCCTCTACCGACTAGTTAGTTATGCTGCCGAGTTCCGGATTTTTCGAGTAAAATCACTGAAACCGCTCAAGCTATACACATATATATAAGTTTTTGATCTCATTTTGCATAGTAATATATATTCTATTAACTTGCAAACTGCCAGCACAATAATCGGGTATATCTTCTCAACTATTCAAGAAACACAACTGACATTCAGAGGTTTATTTTGTAATTTGATGCTCAATATAGATGTGTACATCTCTTTAAATTACATATTCAAGACTCAGAATTCACCATATTGGGGATAAGACAAGCTACTAGATAATTTGCATGGTTAAATCGTTAATTTTATACTCAACAGTGACCCTATATTGGGTAGCTATACCCGCTTAAATTTGCTGAATGCATTCAACATGTTAAATACTGTATCCATCACTCACCTCCAACATGCAAAAAATACACTTAGTCAAATTTTTTTAAATTACACTTTTGACACATTTTCTAAACTTTAGCTCATGACTCGAACAGCACAGGAGTTTGCGGTCTAAATTTTTTGATTACGAGAAGCATTATCGTTGAAGTTCTAGGTTGACCCCATAGGCAAAAATGATAAACTGCTATAAATAAATCGTAAGCTTTTTCAAATAAATCGTAAGCTTTTTCAAAATTTTCAAGCAAAAATGACGTAATAATTAATGCCCCACAAAAAGATAAGTAATTACACTCAATACAAGCCACAAAGACCTACTGTTACATTAGAAATCTTTAAGTACTTTTTTTGAAGAAATTCAACACGTTTCATAAGCTCCATTATATAAACCAATTTAGAGCGTACAGCCGCCGTAGTTTAATTTTAGCCTACAAAGTGTTGTTTTGAAATCTCACCAAATGTCATAACTCTTCCAGCGATACATGGCCAACCAAAAATTCACAGCTGAAATAGTTATGTTTTAATATCGGCATTTCGTTGAAACACCTTGGCAGCAATCCTCGCTCCGCTATTTTGTTGTGCCAGCGATGATCGCTTCTAACGACAAATTTCCGTTTTGGTACGGGAAGCAAAAATTTTTGCAACTGCTGTAAGTGTGCGTGACGGTCAAGTAACTACTACACAAAATATGTCGTCATAATCTAGTTCAGTGCACACGCAACCGGGTTTACTAGTTGTCCGGTGACACCAAACCCAGACAGTATTTCTCAAAGAATCTATTTTCGATAATATTATAAAGAGCGCATATTTTAATATCTATGAGCACGATACTGTTGACCAGTTGACCCTCCACCCATACAGGAGGAGATAATTAAAAATAGCAATCTCGTATTCTTTAATTGCAAAGCGCTTTCTTTCATTTGGAAGGATTGAGCTGAATACATATTCTCTGCCTGCAAGTTGTCGTAATATAGATATCTTCTTTGATGTCTGACATTTACAAAAGCCGCGTAAATTCGCCGCAACTGATCATTTTATAAATTCCAGAAAATTTATAAAATGGGTTGAAGTGGGTTCGACCACCCGAGATTTAGACGTGCTCCGTTAAAATACAATTACAACTTCATGTATGTCTAACTAAACTACAAACTGGGGGTTCGTTTTATCTGAAATATATTGGACCTGGACTGCCTTTGCCCTTATCTTGTGCTGATAACACAGGCCCACAAAAACAAAAAGTGCCTTAATGAACAATAGAAGAGTAGCACATAATAATAATATTAACAAATTAGCAAATATAAACATAATAATAAATTAGAAAATATATAAACGAAAATCACACATCGACGGCAAATAATGTGAAATAAAATTTTAATAGAGCACTGTGTCTTGAATTACTGTTTTCGTAAGACACTGTAGTTGTAAAATGAAATTTTAAATTTATATGACCGCCTGGCTACGTGGTCTAGTGGTATGATTCTCGCTTAGGGTGCGAGAGGTCCCGTGTTCAACTCACGGCGTAGCCCGTTTGTTTTTTCATTCCGGCTATGAAGTTATGTTAACTCCACAATTATTGTAACACTTAGCAAAGCGAGTTAATAAATGCACAGCTTTGTCTTGAATCCAATAAGCATGTCACTCTAACGTCATCTGTACAAAGATTCTCCATCACATTTTAGCAGCTGCTAAGCGTAGACGCGGAGAGACAAAATTATGTCTGGACACACGGATGGAAGCAATTTCGTTTGGAAGTGGATGGACAAAATTTTGCCCTTCTGCGTCTGTCTTTTGCCAGTGACTGTAATTGCATGCAGCGGCTTGGATCAAGCTAGGGCTTAAAGGATTTGAAAGGAATGGTATTTGCTGCAAACAGTTCAAAAACCGCTTGGCAATATTCCAAATCTGAAAACGCATTCTAAAAACATTTAAAAATTTGTTTTAAGTTGTGTACAAATGGTTATTGCCGCAGAGAAGAGTACTGTTGTTTTGAAGTGCTTTTAAAGAGTAACCGCAACGTTCATGATTTTATTAAGCCATTAAGGGGGCGGGTTTCAAACGACAAATGATAGTGAAGTCGATCATGCGCTTGGCAAGGTTCCTAAAGAACCGTAACAGCTCTTAGATAGCGGAGTGATTTGCGTAC
The DNA here is from genome assembly GCA_030248225.1 of Trileptium ribeirensis. Lineage (NCBI taxonomy): Eukaryota > Metazoa > Nematoda > Enoplea > Enoplida > Thoracostomopsidae > Trileptium > Trileptium ribeirensis. The sequence goes on along the minus strand of JASANE010022318.1, from coordinate 11,482 downwards.
GCTTGCTTGCAGTCTTGCAGCACGGGTTCCAGTTCTGGTACCGACTTACGGCTGTCAAACGTTGCACCATAAAAATAACTCAATCGTTGAAATGTTAATAAAATACAGGTACGCTAAACTAACCGTATCCCTTGACTCCACACTTGTTTGTTCAATTTGGTGTCGATCCGAACGTCCGGTGTACCCATTTGAATTTCGGCAAACTTTTTAATTTCTTTAATCGCACGGGGAGCTCGTCGTTTAAATCCGCTGAAAAATACACCATACATATGTAAAAGATGCTATGCTACATATAGATGTACATTCTGGCAGATTACCGACAATAGATCCACGTAACAGAATAATGTCGGAACTGCACTTCGAACAAAGCTTCTTCTAACAGCGCACATCAGCAAGTAACACTTTTTTCGCGGGTCAATATAATGCATAGATTTTTGCAACATTTTATTAAACGCGTACTAAATTTAGTAAACGTCACGTTGCTGCTGCAATGATTTCCAACTTGAACTTGAATTTCCAAAAAAACGTACAAACATTGCAGATTTTTGATTTTAGCAATTTGTAATCTTTCAATATTATAGGTTATACAGGCTTGCTCGGGGCGAAAGCTCGCTGCTTTCTGCATTTTTTGTCAGACAGCAGCAGTTTTCGAACTACAGCACTGTTCGGAAATGAGTGCTCTTCGTTCGATGTTCGGTCAAAGTTCGTTCGATGTTCGCTCGATAAATTCAAAAATTTGTTCGAGACGTGTTCGAAATTTTGGCGCACTTATATAAATTTGTTCGAAAGCTGTTCGAAAATTGTTCGGGAATAAATAAATTTTGTTCGATTTCTGTTCGATGTTCGTTCGTTCGAAATGTGACACTCATTTCTGGCGAGACTGTATGAGTCAAAATTTATAAAATGCTCCCAAGAGTTTCCCCAGCGATGGTGTGGAAAATTGTGAGAAAACAATCGGGGAAAACGCGGCAAAAATTGAAGTTTTCGGTCAAAAATTTTATAAAATTATGAATTCATGACTACCTGAGACTCGATTCCGAGAGTCGAGATCATCTATCTCTCTTAACCGACGGACCTGCGATACCTATGTGTTATAGATATGTAACGAGGCAAAATTTAGGCTATTTTGGCACCACAGTGAAAAATTTAGAGATTTTTAAACCAAAATAATGAAAAATTAGCAATTAGCAAAGAAAGAAATATTCACTAATTTTAAACACGCAGAAAAACACCCGGGTTACCAGGTGGCATAAACTTGGGAAGCAAAAATTTACGTGAGGTTAGGTCCATATATCTGGGACCGTTTAAGAGAAGCCGCCCAACCCGCAATTGTTTTTCAAAATGAGTCTCTCGCTTGTTGAAAGTAAATCATAGTCCTATAGGGTTACTAGACAGTTAAACACCTACCTAGGTTTCATTATGCTAAACTGGGTATGTCGGTAAACCGTAAACTTGCGAAACGAGATAAGGACGAAACTTCCTGAATTTGCCTCAAAAATAGTCTAACTTTGCCACTTTTTCATTATATTATTGTAGATTTTTGTGAGGATTAGAATGGATCCACGGCATAGGTGTTAACGGGCCGTCGGCATAGGAAGATAGATGGTCGATGGGAGCGTAATGGGTAGGACATGAAAGGGGTAAATTTTGAAATTGTTAGGAACTCAGAATTTTTCTCCAATTTGCAATAAATTTTCCATTTTTTGTCACTATTTTTGGGGATTTCTCCCTTATTTTTAGCTAAAATTTTCAGGGATAGATTTGGTTCGGGAAAAGATTGGGGTGCGAGTTTAGGGGGTAATACACCTATCGACACCTATGATTTATGAGTTTTCGAGGTAGCCGAATACAGGCAAAATGTATCTGTGTGGTATGCATAAAAAAGGCTAGAGTCAACGACATAAAAATGATACATAACATTATAATTTTTATTTAATACTATAATTTCATTATTATAATTTTTTTAAACTTTGCTGTGTATAAATTTAATAAATTTTCGTGTCTTTGATGGTTGGAGGAACAAATAATGGATCCTACGGTTATGATATGCGACTAATGCATTGCCGATGTATTATTGTTATTATGGCACCTTAAAGGGCTGAATTTGGAACCTTGCAGTAATAATTAGGCGCAGATTAACTGCTAGTAACTTGTATATAAAGTGCAAAACCGTTCCTCACCCTACAGGTGCTAACGTACTAATCACTCGGCTATATAATACTCGTAATACATCAAGCCAGTATTACCCACGGTACACAAATATATACCACACATTAGAAACTCTTCACATACGGCGAACTTACAACTTTATCGTACCAGAGAATAGGTACATCTGGTGTCAAAAATGCACACAATGCATGTTATACGGTAGACACAACGTTTAGACGTATAGAATTAGATCTAATCTAATCACATCGTGGCCCGAAATACGATCGGATCTCCGCGATGTGAACATAATGCTTAGCTAAATAGTTTTCTTTATCGTGCAATGTCTCACATCGAAATGAATTTGTCAATAAAACTAAACAAAATATCACTGTTTCAGCGAAACTGTTTTAATTTTTGTAAACTAGATACCCAGCTTTTTATAAACTAGTATGTCGCATGCAAGGGTAAAACGGAGAGTACGTGGGTTTTTAGTTATCACTTGTAACCGGATGTGATTGATGTATATGCCACAATAGAAACTCTCGAAGCGACAACCCGTTTAAAATACTAAAACCTCGTCGACTATAAATCCATCTAGGAAAACTGACAACGCATGAAGTATATGTTTGTGCTGGTTTCTCAATAATCACGCCATGGTGTTCAGCCTCCCTAGAAATATTTTTTGACAATCCTTCATGTCCTGCAGTACAGAACCAAGCTACTGACGGCATGCTGGATGTTGGAAATCGGGTTCATTGACCCTAAACGCACAGAAAACCTTTGAAAATGCGTAAAATATGCTTACTGGTCTCTAGATAACCAAACTATGCTATTCAGCCTACCGAAAAACCTATGTGGACAATTCTTCATGCCCTGTACAAAAAATTACCAAACAGATGAGGATAGTTAATATAGACATCTGGTTCAGTAACCCGAAACCCCCTGAAAATCCATGAGATATGCACACTGGAGCCAAGGCAACTAAACTGTCGTGTTGAGCCTTCAGAAAACCTATGTATATGTAACAGATCCATACGGATCGTTACGGTGGATTAATATTGACCATAGCCTAATGGCAAACTTTTATCGCAAACCCCATTACCCTGGCCACACTCCAATGGCCAACATTTACGAAAATCCTGTCCACAGTGTAATGGACAACATTTTTAGCGAACACCAAAAAATCCCGTCCACAGTGCAATGGACAACATTTAACAAACACCGAAAAATCCTGTCCACAGTGTAATGGACAACATTTTACCGAATACAAAAAATCCTGTCCACAGCGTAATGTTTACCATTTTGGCAACTACCAATAATCCTGACCATAGCGTAATGGTCAACATTTCCGGATTTGAGTGCAAATGTCTCCCGATTTAGAATATTCTCGTGGAAATGACCCAACTGCGTAGGAAACCAGCAGCCCCGCAATGTGTACGTAGATGAGATCAGAACCAATAGATACCCTCTGCGCGTAAGCCAATATATAAGTAGATTTCCTTCGTATATACGAACTGACAATAAAACCACATTGTTCACAACATTTATAAACTAGGTACCACAAATCGCGAATAGCTTCCTCGTCACGTATTAGAGATTTTTGCCATGTTTAATGGTCCGCACCGCCGACAGTTTTGAGAAACAAAAGGGTATCATTGTTAATATTTAGGGAATGTGTAATTATTTGAAGCAGTGTAACCGTAAAAATGCGTATATACTTATATATATTTACCGATTGATTTCGGAACCATAAGACTTACCTTGCTGTGCTTGAATCGCCTATATCTATGTACGAATATATAGAGACATATATATGTTAACGTTGCCACCGTTTTTTCAATAATAACCGTGTTGCATTGGCCACGAAGGCACTTATTACGTACTCTGTTCGGATAATCATGACCGTATCATATACGTATATACCATTGAAGTTACCATCAATAAACATATATGTTTTCAGGTACACGTAAACTGTTGACATTTCGACTCGAATGTACTTAAATAGCCGTATATATGGGTATATATATGTGTATATATAGATGTTACCGTTGTATCGAATTCATACCATAATTGTGCATTGTAAAAGCCATAAAAGCGCCCATATTTACCATGGTTTTATGCCGTTTATGATCGTTCTATTTGTGCCGTATGTTACGTTGGCAGAGGCCGTAAAAGCGCCGAGAACCTGCCATATTTTTGTAGCATTCTTTTACAGTTATCATTCAATACGTTGTACCATTGTTGATGAACATATTTGTCGTATAGTAATAGCGTTGACTTATTGGCCATAAAAGAGCCAAGTTCCATTGGTATTTATATGATAATTGCACTCGTTGTCGTACCTTGTAATGTAACCGTGTTGTTTTATTGGCCGTAAAAGTGCCATTAACTATTGTAATTTCATGCTATTTATATCATATGATTATTATATGTTTCCGCCGCTATTGATTCTGTTAGGCTCAACGCCTCGCCTGGAATTGATAATATCAGTAATTTGTTTTTAGTTAAGACCAAAACTTCGATTCTTCGTAGCTTGACTGACATTTTTAACAAATCCGTTTTGACTGGCACATTTCCAGACCAATGGAAGGAGGCGAAGATAATTCCAGTGTATAAAAACAAAGGTGATCGTAGTAAATGTGATAGCTATCGTCCTAATAGCTTAACTTCGTCTGTCAGCAAAGTGCTGGAGCTTCTGGTTCGGGATCGTTTAATGGTTTACCTAGTTCGAAACGAATTGATTTATAACGCTCAACATGCCGAAAAAGTCGACGTCAACACAATTGCTCGAATATTTAAACTTTGTTACGAAGTGTGTGGTGAAGGTGATTGGGTAGACACGGTTTATATCGGATTTTCAGCAAGGCTTTTGACAAAGTGCAACATCAAGCGCTGCTTACGAGAGTTTGAAATGTATGGTATTAGCGGCAGTCTTTTGAACTGGTTTAGTAGCTACTTAACTGGACGGCGACAATATGTTAGTCTAAACGGTGTTGCATCAGCGTGGTCGGATGTGACAAGTGGCGTCCCCCAAGGGTCGGTTTCGGGACCTTTGTTGTTCCTAATTTTTATCAATGACATCGACAAATATGTGTATGGAGCGATTTTCAAATTTGCTGATTATATAAAACTGTCCAGAAGAATATTGAGAACGCACCCTGATTTGAGTTTTGACTGCCTACAGGGTGATCTAGACGGCTTATCGTGCTTTTGTAATGAGTGGTATTTCTTAGGTAATGATAGTAGATGTAGCGTCATGCACATAGGCTATGATAATCCACAAGTACCGTATTCGTTGATAAACGAGTTATTGCAACCGACTTCTGACAAGAAAGATCTTGGCGTAGTATTTTGTAGCAGTTTGAAGTTCTTCGAGCACTGCTGTCTTGTCGCCGAAAGAGCGTTTCGTGTAATCCATATGCTTCGTAGGACAATCGAACGATGGATAAAAAAGAGTTGGTTAAATTTGTACCGTTCTCTCATTCGGCCACACGTAGAATACGCTGTTATTGTTTGGAGCCCATGTCTTGATAGAGACATTACTATGATCGAAAGAGTACAACGAATCGCTACCAAACTGATGTCGGTAGTTAGAGACTGGGACTATAATGATCGACTAAGTTTTTACGGTATACAGTCATTGATGACACGTCGTGTTCGAAACGATTTAATCATGGTCTACAAACTGTTTAATGGAGACGTTGACATGAAGTTATCGAAGTTCTTCGACCGACGATATTATATTACCCGCGGGCATGATCGGAAATTAGAAACAGCTGATATACCTCGTTTGGAACTGCGCCGACATTTCTTCAGTCACCGGGTGGTGCGGGTATGGAACAATCTTCCCGCCAATGTGGTTCATGCCCCTAGTTTGTCATGGTTCAGACAGCGGCTGCATGCTTGCAATGCCCTGCCCTCTAATTGATTGTTATGTTTCTTTTTCTTTCATCTATCTGGCCTTGTGTCTACAAAGCTGAATCTTCCTCCAACTTGCACGACTGAATGTGAATCAATCAACAAGTCTGAATACGTCAAATTCAAGTGGCTGCTGAGTCGTATGGCACGTATGGTACATATGAGTAAAGTTTTAATATGCATTAAATATAAATGTATACCGTTTAATATTAAGTTGCAGCTTGGACCACCGTATATTTAGCTTCTGTGTAACAGGCTCGACCTTGCAAGCTGGATGTAAAGACCCTGTTAAAAGTGTAGTTTAACATAAATTTGATAGCTTAATATTGGTAGATCCACACACGGTTAAGTAAATATTGAGTTGATACGAAGTTATATTAAAGTTACTAGTTTGATATATAAATTTTATATTGATTTTAGTTTAGAAAGTTTAAAATTTAAATTATAAAGTAATATAAAAACCATACAGAGCATAGGCTTTTCGTTTGTATGTAGAGTAACGGTCGCTTTAAGACCAAGAATGCTCGTGCCGTTTTGTGGAAATTTATATGTATATTTTATATTAGGAGCCCATAAATCATATTAAATTATATAAGATTTAATATTAAATTTAGCCCCAAATATGATCGGAATTTGTTCCGATAAGGCTAATTAAGAGATTAAAATTCAAACTTCCCGAAAGTGCTGAATAAGCGCTTGACATTCCAAATTTGAAAATTCAAATTCTAGTAAAAAGCAGAGCGCGAGCCCTGCAGAGTTACGTCCAACTTCGACAGCGCAGAGTTCGGTCGTTTTGCAGACCGACTCTGGCGCTCATCTTTAATGTGTTTTGCTTTCGTTTTCATTGGTTTACACGTGGTTTTCTTCGCTTTCGCCGTGCCTGCTTATGGATGGGCGATGGGACGGGGGCCGACGAAAGAGGATCCGACTCTGTAAGTGTGGACAGGGAGGTGGAGTAACGCCGGCGAGCCTAGTTAGTGTTCGGTTAGGGAGACCCCAACATGGTAGCACAGTGTAGACCGAGGAGGACCGAATGTCGTTTCGATAAGAGCTATCGTACAGTTACAACCTCCCCTGTCCATTACTGATGTTTACACGAAAGTTTAGCCCACCCTAGCTCGTTCCGCCGACTCGTAGCCATACTTCGAGATTCCCTGTGTTAATTGGAAAGTCGGAGTCAAACTGGACCTTCCTCGGCCCTCGATTCAGAGCGGGGTGAACGAACACGACACTCGCGTTAGAGCTGGCTTGACACGATTCCCTGAGTCGAGTTCAGTTTTAGGAAGGAACATATCTTTGAGCCGACCGAAGGTTAAATAAACTTTTGCGTTGAAAATTAGTTAGAAAGCTGCCGAATCGCCCATGGTCACATAAGCTTTGGGGTTTGGCATTGGTCAAAAAGTTTCTTTCGAGATTCTAGGTGTTTTCGATTTCTTTGGGACGCAAAGCCGTCCATCTGTTTTTGACGCTTTGTTAGTAGGGATTCATCAGTGTTGTCCGCGCTAATTTACTTTAGGGACCCAGCCTGCCAAATTTACCCGCTAATGATGCCGTAGTGATGTAGGCTTCATCCGCACGCGGAAAAGTTGTATTAAGCCCACGAGCGAACATATAGAGTTAACGCCCCGCGAGCGAGACGGCTCTGTTAAGGGTACAAAATTTGACGCATCTCGAAAACCACTTCAGAAATTAGGTTAAAATTTTACCTGGATCTCAAGAAGATATATCCGAGTTTTTGATTCAATACGGTGAAACGCTGAAATGTTGCGTCGGAAATTTAAACCCGAACTACCCTGATGGGGCTCGCCCCACCAAAACATGAAAATTAAAATATCTCAGAATCTACTCCAGGAATATAGCTGTAGTTTTGGCAGTTTCTTGACAATAATGTCTGCTATCGGATGTACCTATAAAATTTATCGATTGTACTTCAGAACCCTAAACCCGACACGCGCGGATCCGACGTTAAACGTCTAGGGATTTGTCCGACGCTAGTGGGGGCAACTGGCCTAAATAAATTATCCGTTTTGAGAAAGTGGGAACCGATTTTCATCAAACCCGGAGCACCCAAAATTACGCTTCCGGGGTAAAGGTGGAAAGGGAAATAGCAGTATTGTCTCTTTGGCCTGTGAGCAAGTGACGGAGCCGACCTCCCTGGGGCCTCAAAAGTAGTACCTCGTAGACTCACGTGCGCAACCCGTCCGGCAGGGATCAGAACACATCCTGTGAAGCTTTTACCTGCGGCTTGCTAGTCTCCGTAATTTCTTGGGCCTGACCCGCGTACCGAAGAAAGAGAATTCGAGCGATTTAAACCCAACGGTCCGCCCTTGAAGTCACGATAGCCGGGGTCGTATGCGCATTGCGTTGGAAGTGCGTAAAGGCCAGCACCGTCACGTCGATATTACATATCTGTAAACCATTCTTGGTATCCTGCACGCAATACATACGAAACCAAAAAAATGAAAAAGCACTGCGAAATCAGGCTTGTCGAAATTAAAACCCTCTAAAACTCCTGAGGTAGATATAATATTGTTAACTTCGGCTCCAGGTAGCTAAACCATCGTATTCCAGGAGCATTATTAATAACCAAACAAGCACTCTTTGTAAAATAAAAACATACAATAATATGCCGATTGTGCTATCTAATAAAAAAATTTGGTGAAACCCATCCAACTCAAGTATGAAGTTATGAATGACAAAAACAGACGAAAAACCAAATTTTCACGATTTATTCCCTTAGCGCCCTCAGTGGGAAACTCCGCTCGCTCAATTTCACTTACGATGAAACATAATATAGGATATTTATCCTGTAACTGTCCTCTTTACGCAAATATCTTGCTCTTTCACCGTGGCAAACGACAGATAGGTAGGAAATGGCACAATAATGTGTGTTAAAAAAACGAAATCTAAAGAGTTGGCAAACACACCGAAATATGATTCGACTTGAGTGGTTTCAGCGGGAATTTATGAAATATACACTCATCAAAATTATATATATGCGTTAGTTTGAGATTGGAAACGAATGCGACAACGTTTTGTGCTCAATAATCAGCATTTTGAAGTTAATTCTAAAAAGAAGTGAAGATACTTCCGTTGTAGGGCGATAGTCGATCAAGGCTTTCCAATCCAACGACTTGTTCACGAGATATATATATATAGCAAATTATGCCACAAGACGTAAATTGTCGATATCAAGCTTATTGAATATGGATCAGACCCTAACATGCATTCGTCTCAACTAAAATGCCAAGAGTGCATTGCTAATGCCAAGAGTGCATTAGGCGTGAGTAGTATTTCTGCACTCTAATGTTAGCCCGTGTTTTATGATACTGGCGTTTTCGGGTTTCGAATCAACTACCGGTATAACCCACCCCATCAAAGCTTGGGGTCCGAGCTACAGCCCCCGAAACTACTGGGTCTGTGCATGAAGACCACAAAATGGGGGAGTTGGGGTTAGCCGAAAACGCTCGTGTCATGAAACACGGGCAAACAGAGTGCAAAGAAGTGTCATTACCTTCCATAATACACTCATGCTAATGTGAAAATTATCATTTTTATAGCATGAAAATATTTGTACGACAATAAATGTACATGAAAACACAACAATATATAGCATTTTTAAGTAAAATTTATTCCACTGCCCATCTAGCCCTAAAGCTGCTCTCTGACAATCGAGCTACTCATCAGTCAAACTCGAGCTATTTTACTTACACTCCGTGAAGACGTTTATGAAGATTAATCGTGTGCTCGCGAGTAACAATTTCGTTCATTGCAGACTTGCTTTTCTTATCACCTTTACTACGTTTTGGAGCCATTTATTATCGAAATATTATTACAATACGTAATTATTACAAATTCATACAAACCTAAAACATATCAAAGGCGTTCATACATAACAATAACACTTGATGAATTTAAGTGACGAGTAGTGAAGTGACAAAGGGCGCTTGGAAGCCTAAACTGAAAGTGAGCGCGTAATATCAACACGCATTAAGTTCTCATAATATTTGATAATGCATGTTAAGCATCGTCCATTTAAACCGGATCCTGCTCTTCGAAACTTATTATAGTAAGTAACAGATAAAGGACAAAATGAAGGGCACTGTGGATTTAAAATGTATTAAAAATAAATTTTACATTAAATTTAATGTACTGCGATGACATTATTTACCTCTACGGGAATTTGAAGAAGCTGAAAAATACGGAGAGCACGACGCTTACATCCTATAATTATACTTGGTTGGAGATGTTTGCATAATTGTGTTAAAAATTAATTTTGTTTTAGTTAAAAGAGGATAAAATTATAATAATAATAATTATGTGTTGGATGCGATTATTATTATTCGGGTTAGGGATGGTCTCAAACAGAAGTCTAAACTTTTTCTGCTTTGGTTTATGATTTCCTGATTTTAAAGATCCTGTGTCATCGTAAGTTGGAAAGAACAGCGGATGCTGGATGATGAACTCAGGCGGGGATAACCGGAACCCGGCAACCGGAACCGTCCATTTAAACCGGATCAGTAAACGGAACCTGGTCATAGAAACATATATAGCAAAACCGATGAAGGAACAAATGGAGGTACAGTGGATTTAAAATTTGTATTAAAATAAGTTTTTTATGTAAACTTAATGTAGTTATGATGGCATTATTGCCTTTCTGGAACTTTAAAGTGTACTGAGGAAGCTCGCCGTATGCTCACCGGTCGGCATCATTTCACAATTTGATTGTTGAGAGAATTTACCAATAGCGATGCCGCCGAAATAAAGACTACCGTAATCGATTTCATGTGTAATCTTGTTATTCAGACTGCGGTATGCAAGATTGATTCTGAAGCAAAAATAAGGCGGCAGCAGACAGGGCTACTTAATTAGTGGCGGTCGCGATCTCCGTGCGTGGAGACGCCTTTTGAAACTGATCAAACTCGGCGCGGCGACCGAGCCATCTCGGGCAATGGGTCCAAAGCTCGATCACGCGATATGAGAAACTCATCCCTGGCATAATTACACCGTGGAGTGAAAATGGGTTTAAACGGTATCGGTGACCACGCGTTAAGTGAACAGTCGGGTGTAGATCAAAAAATAAATGTACTGGTAGACGGTCAGATTGTGACAGAGTTTGTAGATTCATAATAAGAATCGGCACGTATACGTTGCGTTTTGAGTGACTGTATAAATCCAAATTGGCGCAGACGTTCTTCGTAAGAAAGGTCATTAAATCCAGGAACCATCCCAGTTATCCTACGCTCAATTTTTTCGATTTCGATATCACGGTCGTAGTGCCAGGACACCACACAGTGCAACAATCTTCGAGGATTGGCCTAACGAGAGCCTTATTTAGTTTCCGAATAATAGGCACGGCGGTATTTGCTGGGAATTGTTCTACTAACACAATTTACGACGCGCTCGCGCGCGTAGT
>JASANE010022316.1:0-12934 GCA_030248225.1 Trileptium ribeirensis | reverse complement strand
AGCACAACCCAGGTTCGATCAATTGGTACCGGCTTGAGTTTGTCAAACGTTGTAGGAGACACAAACTAATTCGGCGGTTGTCAAAGGCTTAATTATAATTTATAAATTATATCATCCTGAAGTCGTACTTTTCCCGTATACAATAAAAAACGTTAACTTTCAACATATATACTTCCCAGAACCAACCTTTGAAGACAATACATGTTCTACGCTAAGTGTGTCTTATTTTTTTGCATTTTCTAAATTATAGTTTAATGCTACTAAAAATTTCAAGTGTATCCTGATGCATCTACTCGGCACGTAATTGCATTTTTGAGAGTACTTTGAATTTCCTGTCCGTAGCAGAGCCTTGAATATTAAAATAGTTTCTCTACAACAGTAACTCAGTGTAATACTTCGTCTTATTTTCCGAAAGCCACGCTTCTCTGGTTCTGGAATCTCCTGTCCAACATATAGGATTTGACGTTCTTCTGTGGGAAAGCGAGAGGAAACGGAGCTAGTGTGAACACTCTGCGCTTAATGACCATTTTTCCGTTCCAAATTCAAGTCTCTTAAAGTTTCATGCTTGCAATTATGCATCGACAATACTTCAATGGCAACGCTACGGTCATTTTAGTAATTATATCAAAACCGAAGAACTCAATTTCTTCTTCCAATGACCAAAAACAAATCTTTTGAAATTTAAACAAAATGAAACCAACTTGTTTAACGGTTTTAATAACCCTACGATCCCATTGTTCACCCCAACAATCAAAAAACTTGCTTTGTAAAAATTTTGTGAAATTTTAACTGTTTTGGGGTGTTTTTAAACTTTGGGTCGTGGTGCGAAAACAACAGTTGTAACAAAAACCACACAACTGCAAATATATATCTCTTAATAAAGGGATTCCGAAGCCTTTTTTGCGATATATACGTCGCAGAATATAGATACGCGGATGGCCAAATTTCAAAAAATGTGACCCTTGCCGCCGCTTTGCAGCCCATTTTAACCCAGAAGACGTGGTCGACAGGTATAGCGTCTAATGGAAGGTATAAATACACTGAAATTGTAATCAAATAAAAAGAATTTGGGAAGATCCATCCATCCGGTGATGAGTTATGCACTCCACTGGCGAACCAAAAAAGAAATTTTTACGGTTTTTGCCGCTAGAAGACTTATACGTGGAAACTCGGCTGACTTCGCTCGCTCCGTTTCAAATATAAAATCCTACGTGAATTTTAAATTTAGTATCTGTTTGTTATTTATTGTTGTGATGTAAATAAGCTATACATACCTAATTATATATTTTACAAATGTCTAATTTTAAATTAATTATTAAATATAAAATGATTATAATATTAGCATTTTGAAACGAGAAATTAAAAAAATTTTTGTCACAGTAATCATGTGTGTATCAATTTTCACTTGTACATTTTACAAATAATTTAGAAAAGTTTTAACAAAGATTATACTGCTAAGAAAGCACTATAAATTTACAAAACAATAAAAATTTAGAAAAAACTGGAAACCTAACTAAGATCGTAAGAAAATTCTAGCAATTTTTAGAGAATTTTAGACAAATTAAGACAAATCGTATGGGTATGAAAAAAACTAGAAATTTAGACAAACTTAGACAAATTTAGACAAATCGTATGGCTGTGAAAAAACTAGAAATTTTGATAAACTAGAAATATGCCTAACACCACCTAGATAATAAAAAACTAGAAATTTTCAGATATATAAAACAGAAATTTGACTAAGGTCATACAGCTAAGAAAAAGTAGAAATTATTATAAACTATAAATTTAACTAAAATCAAACGGCTACGACAAAACTATAAATTTAGAAAAACTAGAAATTCAATTAAGATCGTATAGCTAGGAAGAAACTAGAAATTTAGACAAACCAGTAATTTGACGCAAATCGTATAGCTAAGAGAACACCACAATTTTAGAAAAACAAAGATTATATAGCTGAAGAAAAACTAGAAATTTAGAAAAACTAGAAATTTAATTAAGATCGTATAGCCAAGCAAAAATTAGAAATTCAGATAAATTAGAAAATATGCCCAAGTTAAGCTGACGGGCGGACGTTATATCACTAAAATAGAACAGCTTAATGCGTTGGTTCAGGGCGGCTTTAGTTAAATTAAAAATTCAATTGAAACCACAGAAATAACACAAACACTTGAAATTAAAATAAGAAGAGATTATAACTAATATCATTTAGGTGAAAAAAACGATAAATTAAAAACTAGAAAATAAGTAAAAAAAATTGAAAACTAATCTAAGGCCAGAAGCAAAATTTTGAATTAGACATAAAATCAATTTGTATACGACGGATTTGTGACAATTCTTCCTATATATAAATAGACCACGCCGTCAACTTGTTTTTTGTGTTAATGTTCGTGTTGTAGCCTGATCTTTCCAAAAATTATCTTTACAGGACATTTTTGACACAAAACGCAGTTTAATATTTCTAAAAAAATATACTTGGTAGTTGGGATCACGCCACTTACGGGTTTCGGATACACAAATTTGTATAAATAACTTAGTACCTAATCAGGAATAAAGAATTTTTAGCACATTTTGAAGATCACATATTTGTCGGACAGTTGCAGTCACAAGATCAGTGTCTTTTATCTTAGAACAGATTATTTGAAACAGCTTCAAACGTCGCAATCGTTGACTGAACATGACCGGTGCCTGCCTAAAAGCTGGATCGTATCTCATCGTATAGTAGACCGTTCATTTCTTGCTCGGCGCATATTGCATGTTTTTATATGATTTCTAATCACAGTTCATTGAAAAATCACAAAAATTCTACGTCGTCACTTAATAAAAAATACATTATTATTATTCGCTTTTAAGGCACAGGCGAAGCTTCTTCGTTCAGTGTTTTAACACATAACCGGGCAAACGTTTTCTTTGCAGCCATTGATTTAACAGTGAATATTTTAACGGATCGATTTAACGAGAACGACTACAGTGTCATAGGGATCTGCGATCCCTAAAAATAGTGAGGAAATGAGCATAATTTTTCTTTAGTTCTTACCCCCAGATCTTGAATTCTGGGGTGGATGCGGCCCCTCATCTGCCCCAGAATCGCCGCCCATGAACGTAATAAACGAATTGTATAAATTGTTTGCTCATACCTACCCAGAAAGACATCGCGGATTTGGTCAAGTTCTAAGTTCTACATGCTGTCACACGAATTTGGGGCGCAATACGACATCTACAAGAATTATGACTTGCGCGGTAAAAACTGGGATGTTGTCGCTATTGCAGAGGCATTCAGGAACGCGGGGCTGCAGTCGCTTCTGCCAACTATTTGGGACGCTAACGAGATTGCGCTATGGAACCCGATCTCAAATGAGCGATCGTTCCCCGCGCTCCGGCGATTGAAAACATATTTACGCTCAACAAATTGCCAGCAACACGGCTTAGCAGTTTGGCGTTGCTTAACATTGAAGTCCATGCCACCGAGGAGCTGCAGTCAGAAGAAAACATTTAAAAAACTGATCAATATTTTCTCAACAAACTAGGGTATTCTTTACCATCTGGAATTATTTTCTCCGTCCTTTAATTATTTCTCGACTTCGCTGTGTTACCATGTAGCACATCCGTTGTGCCTTGGTAAGCATTCGACTGTGTTCCTTACTTTTGACTGAATATTTTGGTATACTATCATATGCGCAAACCTTGGGGGGCGGGGCCCGTCACCCCCCCTCCACAGTAATTCTTGGTGCCAACAGCAAAAATTAGCCTAAAAATAACGGTTCTTTTCCGTTATCCCCACGGCCCGTGTTTGCCCAAAAATGGTCAGATTCTTGAAATTTCGGTATTTTTGTGATCCTCGAAACCTCCCCTGATCATTTCTACAAAAAATCGAAATTTTATTTTTCCGATTTTTCGAGTCCCAAAGGTCTCTTCTTGGGAACCCAAAAAAATTTCATTTAAACTTAGGATTTTACCCACCATTCGACGCGGCTTGGCAAGCTGAGTAGAATAGTATTTTTAACGGGATCCGGTGACCTGATCTTACGTTATGGTCAAAAGAGAAACTCAGCAATTGAACAGTTTTTGAACATAACTTAGGACCCTGTTAACGGATCCCGTTAAAAATAACACTACTCCACTCAGCCCGTCAAGCCGTGTCGAAAATGTGTGAAAATCCAGTTTGAGTGGAAAAATTTTTTGGGTTCGCAAGGGGACCCCGTTGGGACCCGTTAAAATCGAAAAAAATATTTTTGGTAGAAATGGACAGGTCTCGAGGATCACAAAAATATCAAAATTACCAGAGTCTGATCATTTTTGGGGAAACGCGAGATGGGGAGAATAGCGGAAGAGAACTCACTAAACAGGGAGTTGCTAGGCACCAATTCCTGGAAGCACATGCAAAATGCGAAGAGTTAGATTTGTGCCCTATAACTTCGCCGAGGCAGAGACAGGCCAACCCTCGTGACGCTGGTTCCTCTGTTGCTCATTGCAACCAAATCGCTGAAGACTTACCTTGGGGCCACCCAATGTTTAGGACAGATTTGAGCCAGTGTATACGTTGTAGTTCATATGGAAGCTAAAGAACAACTACTTCTGAGAATTTTTGAGTAAGTTACGGCTTTACTCATGAATAATATGCAGCGGCTCAATGAATATTTTTCATAATATTGATAATTTAGAAACCCCCAACCCCCCTTTTGGAGGTCACGCTACGCCTATACACAGAACATGACAAAACAGAACCTTATAATAACTTTTGCTAACAAAATGTTCCCACGTGCGAAATGTTAATATGTTGACACATTTTACACATCTGGAAGCTGTGTGTTGTGTCGGAAAACTTCAATTAACAAATAATTAATTTTCCCATATTACAAAACGTAAAAATATGCACATCCCAAACACATTCATATCTATAACTTTTAGACGTCATATATCTAAATTAGTAATATAATGAATATGCTAGAAGTAATGTCACAATTTAATTGCAGAATGGTTGATTGTTCAATAAAATCACAGTTGTACTATTCAGCTTCCGCGTGCGACAGCTACAATATGATTTGAATAGCAAAATCTATTTTAAAATTTGATCACATCCGTGGTATGGACATTCACTTAGCTTGTTTTTGTTCCGAGATCATTATCCCAACCAATCCGTTTGTATATCCGTTGCTTAAGTTCTGAGAAAGTACCAGAGATTGCTGCGAAAGCTAAGCAGAGTCCTCAAAGGTTGCGCAGCAAAAGAGGTATTAGCAATACAGTTGCTATGTTTAGAAGAAAGAACAACGTAGACGGGTTGGGTTTGTGTGGGCACGCAAACCCCTACACCTCACCTAGTTTAGGCTCAATGTAAGCCTTCTATAAAATTTGAAGGTTAGACTAAGGCTTAGAGTACCGATAGCGCTATATCGTACGATTCACTTTTATCCGGTTACTAATAGAGGATTTCTCTACACGAGTGCCCAGCGATGTGTCTTAATTGAATTTACAAGGAATATGGAAATGCCTTACTTTTTTGCATTTTATATTTCTTAAAAAATTTTACATTATGTAATGTATATATAACTAGTTTTCGTTGTACATTAAGCGTTGTGTTTTTTTATTTGTGCACACTTTATTCAGCTTGAATTATGATCTGATGATCGGCGACGGTATACCCTTTACGGATACCCTTTAACAGGACGGTATACCCTTTATCATTACCCTTTACCCTACCCTTTACGGATACCATTTACCATGATGGTATACCTTTTATCATTACCTTTTACTATTCTCTTCGTGGCTACTTTTTAGCAGAGCGGTATACCCTTTATTACAATTTACCTTAACCTTTGCGGCTCCCTTTACTAGGACGGTGTACCCTCTATCATTACGCTTTACCCTAAACTTTGCGGATACCCTTTACCAGGACAGGATAGCCTTCATCATTGCCCTTTACGGATATCCTTTAGCAGGACGGTATAGCCTTGATCCTTACCATTTACCCTACCCTTAACGGATACCACTTGCCATGACGGTATAGCCTTTATGAACTTAACTTACATATAAACCTAATATTTAACTACATGTCAGTCTGTTATCAGTTTGATTTTCATGGACACAATCTTTCACCTTATCTATGTTTCCCATGGACAGCCTAAATATATATAAACAGTGGGCTCAATTATCCCTGTGGGGCATTATGTTATAACGTTAGAAAAAAGAGCAGCTTAGAACGGTGGGTCGGGGGACGGTAGAACCACGACTTGGGTTAGTCTTAGTGTATGTCTCATATAAGGACTTAGGCTTAAGCTTAGTACATCCAGATCGGCATGACCTGCATTTTATTTAGGCCTCGCAGGTTACTTTGGCCTGGAAGTGTACAACAATACTGGACAATAAGGCTAGTTTGACCGGTAATACGCGATATTAATACGGTTTGAAATCTAAGTAGTTCATCCGACAAAAACCATTCCAATTCGGCTAAAACTTGGTATAATAGTTGTTCCGCGTTTTGTCGAATTTGCTTTGCATTGTTTCAAACTAGGCATCACTACCAGGTGATTCATTTATCTTTCATTGTCGGAAAACATCAAAGCTTAACAATAATAAGGCATTTACAAAAAAAAACAACCACAATAACGAACAAAACGCATCATACAACACTACGTCTACAGCAAAAAACAAACAAAAACACAATGTTGGATGGAAGCAAATGTGTTTTGCAATTCACACATTGTCAGGCAAAAAAGCTGAGTTGACACAATTAAAATGATGTCCAATCTAGGTGGTTTACAGCTGTTTTCTTGATTCCTCGTCCAGATATGGTAACCACAGCTTCTTAGCCTGCTGCTAACCCGCAATCTCATTTTCCTAGACGGTTCCCGTCTAATTCATTAGCCTGGGTTTAGCGTCTGGGTTTATGATTGATTGTCAATCCAGGTCATTCGGTCGTGTATCACTGGTAGAGTGGGACCAACGCCTCTCCATCACCAAATTACCAATTGCTTAAACACTTAGAAGAACGAGCCTCAAGAATTTTTGTATTGCGTTTGTACCCACAAGCCCCCCCTTTGAAAACGTCCCAGCCGTCACTGCATGTGTGACAGCGAACTTTATACGTGGTCACACGGGCGTTTTTGTGCTGAATCTGCTAGGAGGCACAGCCTAAACGCACCATTCACACATAACCGTGAAATTCACGTTTTATATTTCAGGATCACAGATGCTGCGCCGGGGCACGCCCCCATACCAACTTGGCTAAACTTATGCGTGGTCCCATAGTTCTTTGCCTCTGCGCACTGCCCACAATTATGGGTTCTCATTTTTCCTCTCAGCTAGAGTAATCCCTCAGTATTTCTGGGACTATACCACTTTATCGCTCCGCTTGGGCCTGCTGTGCTGGACAGGTCGACATTTTTTCATGATGGCCGGGTTAGCCATTCCGATGGATATTTTTAAATCACTGTATTACATCAGTATAGCATTAGACTGACACGTGTGCCCATTTTACTCCGCGGTTCATCAACATTACTACAATTGGCTAATATTCGGCTTACTTGTGGTTTCAGATGGCTAACCTAATGTAGCCATCAGTACATGCAGTAATCCATGAGCCACAATAAATTACATTAAACCTTTACCGTCCTAAATTAATTTGAAGTTCAAGCACCGATGAACAATTGCAGATCACCGCGGCGAGATATCAGACCCGTAATATTCGGATAAAAAACAAACGTTGGCTAGCCTTTGATCTATTTCAGAACGGCTACTCTGATCATTAAACAAATGATACGCGTACAGTCGGACAAATACACGGTTTCGCAATATAATCAGGTGTTGTCGAACCACTGCAGGCGTTAAAGGATTATATACATTATAACTATTTTGTTCTTAACGCTGGGTAAACCGCAATATTTTATTATTGCGTTTCTGGATCTTTTCAATAATTTCAAACACTTAAAGTTTTCCATTTTTTCTGTAAATACATTTTGCCATTATGTTACGAAAAGACCATATATAAATTTTGTGTTTGTGCGCGATAACCCTGATAACTTTGTATGCTACGTCGTAAATTGGACAGTCTGCGCAGACAGTTTATTCGAGAACGTACGTATCGAAATCTATTCTTGTGCCGTCAGTTGAGAATCTTATCCCAGCCGAGCAATATGTTAATGAAGTTCAAGAAATATCTTTAGACGTTTGTAGTCATACAACGCCGAAATCCTTAGTCAGGTGCACAGACACTCTTAAAGATCTAATCACTGTCGATGGATCACATCTACGTCAAACACATGAAACTAACGCAGCTAGGGTATTAATGTTTCGTTAGCTTTTCAACTCTACGGTTAATGAGAATCCTTCTGTATGTATCATCGTTAGTAGTACCAACCTCTCAGAGTCTCAATTTTTTAGGTAAAATGTATAATTTTGAGGCTAGGATGATACGTTATGAAAATATAAAATGTCGGCGTATCCACGTCCTTAACCTTCCTTTTAAGCGAATCCATGTTATTCTTTAACGCTCACCTTTTTTGCAATCACTAAGTTAATGCTCATCCAACATGTTCTGTAATCGCAAACGAAGAAAGAAAACGTTTGTTACTGCGGTAAGACATATGTATAACACTGGGTCTGTAATGAACCATAATACATACGTCCTGACCTAATTCATTTCTTTAGCACAGTCTTGCCACAAATTATTAATATACATAGATAGGTATATTATATATGTAAGTCTAGTCAATTTCTATGAAAATAAATAATCGCATAATGTAACAAAATATTGCAACATAAGCTATGATATATGACACTTGCGTTGCCGCTCCTAGTCAAATGTGTAAAAAGAAATTTTGTAATTAATTGCCAATCGTTAATAAAACGCAACCCCGTTCGGCGATTTATATCGAGATGCAACGTAGAACGTGATCCGATAGGTCGGTTAATAATCTTTGTCGAGCACATAGCGTAAAGCTGAACACGACTGCTAGATCAGAGCCTTTGTGTTTAAGTAGTAGCGCAATAGTCTTGCAAGTTCGAGGCCCGCATTACCTGATGCGTTTTTATGGCATAGATTACACCATCCGGACCCATCAAACCCTCTAACACGGGCCTCGAGCTTACAAGACTAGGTCGCTACTATTTAAGCACAAAGGCTCCGATCTAGTAGTCGTGTTCAGCTTTACGCTATGTACGTGACATAGATTATTAACCCAACTATCGGATCCTTTGTATTTAAGTGGTAGTGCACTAGCCTTGGAAGCTCCAGGCACAGGATCGATGCTTCGAGGGGCCGGGATGGCTCAATATATGAGCACATTTCATATTTCTAAATGATAAACGATTAAAAGCCATTTTATTTGTTACATAAAGTAAAATTTTTGGGTTTTATCTAAATTGTAGGCATATATACAATACATTATTAACTAGATACTTCATTATGACCGTTAAATTTCTAACGTACATGCTATAATATTTTTGGCCAATGTAACCTTTAGGGGCGGAAGTGAAATGCATACCGTGCCGTTCTCGATATACTAAGCCTAAGCCTTAGTCTTAGCCTAAGCTAAGATCCCTCTATGATCCATGTACTAAGCCTAAGCCAAGCCTAAGTCGGGGGGGCTGCCGCCTCCCGAACCCCCCGCTCTAAGCTGTTCTTTTTTCTAACGTTATAACGTCCGATCCCTAAAGTGACATGGGCCATATTTTTAATCTTGGCTGAGTGACAGCGTTTCCAACATTTTATAATGACCTTAAATTTGTTTTTAATTTCAAAGCCATTGCCTTTTTCCAAATCAGGCGATGTCCCTATATAGTCGTTTACTACATAGAGATATTCTGTTTTCGCTAAATTAATTTAATTCGAAAATTCTATGTTAAAAATAAAAAACCAATACCATTCTGATGATGCATATTTTAGTATATACGTTAAGGCACAAGCAACAGTTTATATAAAATCGCGTTGAGTTGAGGAAATCATAGGTAGTTTGAAATGTTTGAAACATTTGCTGTTATCGCTGATAGTTAGCCGGTATAGGTACAAATGAGTTGGCCCATGTCAACTTTAGAGGCGGGACGTTATAATGTTAAAAACAACAGCTTAGAGCGGGGGTTCGGGGCGCGACATCCTCCCGACTTAGGCTCCGGCTTAGTTCTTGGCTCATATAAGAACGTTTGCTTAGGCTAAGACTAAGGCTTAGGTTTAGTGTATCGAGAACGGCATGGCATGCATTATACTTCGGCCCCTAATGTTGACATGGGCCACTAATTTCAACAAAGCAAAATATTAAGCTGGCTGTACATGATACATATACTTTAGCTGTTATATATAATGATTTTTGTTGTGTTAGAAAAAAGGGTTGAACCAATCTTTTTCATATAAATAAGGCTCGTTTCGGCTCTGCAGCCGGGAAAAGCTGAACGTAGATCCTAAATTCTCACAGTCTATTTGAGCTCAAAAGTTGATCAAATTTTGATAAAAAATTTTTTTAGGCCTTGACTATAATTTGTGCTGGAAAAATATGACAAATCGTGATGCTTCAAATATATAAATTCTAATTTTGAGCTAAAAATAAATATTACAATATATGTTATTTGACCGCCAAATCGACATCCTATAAAAGGTTGAAAAGCGTTCAAATGGTCAAACGTTCAAATTCAGGAAAAATGCAAAAATTCTTTCAAACTTCGATCAAAATTTCATTAAAATTTGATCATAATTTGTGCTGGAAAAATATAGCTAATCGTGATGCTTCAAAATTTAAATTCTAATTTAGCGCTAAAAATATTTGAATATCTGTACTTTGACCGCCAAACCGACATCCTATCAAAGTTTGAACAGCATTCACTTGTTAAAACGTTCAAATTCAGGAAAAAATGAAAATACTTTCAAATTTTGATCAAAAATTGGACGTATGAATAGGTAAGCGTTACTCTTATTGTATGTACTACTAATTAAAATTTGTTCTCACACATACAAAACATAACCAAACATTAGACCAACTTATGCCTGCTATATATAATATTCATATTAATTATTAATATATCTACAATCCAATTTGAAAAAAAAGATTACCACTGTCAGTGTGTAAAGTTTTTAGAAAAAAAATATTTTGTTTCATTTTATGCTGTTTCAGAGATATTTATTCCGCAACAGTGGATGAACGATTAACGGCTTGGACGGTGCTTTTTGAAGCCTTATAGACAATCAAAAGATCAGGGTCGGAAGAATATATAACTACAAACGACTTAGACAAGGCGAACTAAAAAAAGTTTACACGCAGAAGATGTGAAAAAGATGTGAACGAAACGAGTGAGCGGCAATATGGTGTTTTGACAAAAAGCGAATTGAAACAAATTGTGAAAAATTACCAATATGAAAAAAAAGACTTGCGGCGGACAGATTTTTCTATTTTTTATAATTATATTTATATATAATATAAAATATATATTATTATATATATATAATAATATATTTCATAAATAAATATAAATAAATAAATATATAAAAATATATATATGACTAATTGATGAGTATCATATTTTTTCACCCGATATTCGTGAATTTTGTTATGGTTCGTTGCATTTAGCAACATTTGGTAAACTGTGGTTTTTATCTATTAATATTAATATTTTTCACAGTTTTCTGAAAATGATAGACGGATCCCTATTTTAAAAAATTTGACGTGGATTTGGTTCTCCTTGATATTAAGCGAAATAAACCATTTTTTTAATTATTCAGCGCTTTATCAGTTGCAAGCTTGTCTAATATATTTTCGATAAGGTTTTTTACATCGCTTAGATCATTAGAGCATCGCCCGAAAAAGACAGTTCACCTAGATCGTTGGATTTATTATAATCCCGACGCTATAATTCTGTTTATGTAACGGATTCAGTTCGGTAGCATACAGAAAATGCTTATGCTTAATATATTTAGCATTGGTTTATGCTTAATAAAAATTCAGCGTAACTATGCTTAAATTCGTTGCATAATTATATATATATGCTTTTTTCCAATTCTAGCAAAATTTGACAATTAATATTAAGCTAACAAACATTTATATATACATAATTATACAGTTTTAATATCTGTAGAAAAAACAAATCTAAAAAACTACCTTTGCTAAATCTTTAGAATTTAGCTAAATTCTAAGATCTTTTAGATTCGTTTAAATTTTAAAACTTAATTTTAAGTCTTCATTTAGCAAAACTATTACTGCTAAATTAACATTGTTATACTAAAAATTAGCACTAAATTTATAGTTAACAATTTTGGCATAGCTGAAAGACGGCAGGATATTTAGATTAGTTATCAATGCTAAAACTATACATTTATGCTATTTATCCTAAATATTTAGAATAAACTTTTTTAGTGTAAAATATGTGTTTTAGAGCAAATTCGTTGAAGATTTGTCCATTGAACGTTGATAGTAATACAGGAATAGATATTTGAAATTTAGCCATTCCTGGCTGAGGTGGACTTTAGAATTTACTCCAATGCAACTCGAAAAAATATGGGTTGATGGAGAACCTATCTTCAAGCAAGAGTGTCACACCTTATACCTTCAAATCTTGGTTATAAGAATAAAAGATATCAAATATGGCAAGGCCACTACATTGTAAACAGTTGCGGATGTTGCTCAGTTAAAAACTCGAAGCTTAACTAATGTCATGTTTAGCAAATCAAACTCTTACAATGGACTTTGCTACTTTAACATCAAGAGAATGTTAGAGTATTAGCAGTAACATTATTACCCTTAACATGTTCCTGAACCACTAATTTAAAACCACCAGACTGTCGACCACAAGATTCAGACCCCTAGTGAGTTTCTGCACAACCAAATTCAGACTTCCCAGGTTTTTGACCAAGTTCAGATTTGCCAGGTTTTTTAACCATCATATTCAGACTTCCCAGGTTTTCGACAACCAAACGCAGACTTTCCAGGTTTTTGGCAACCAAATTCAGAACACCCATGCT